>CM033473.1:24268068-24389361 GCA_019447015.1 Hymenochirus boettgeri | reverse complement strand
ACTCTAATTATAGAGTGCCATGTATATACATACCCTAGATTATAGTGCCATGTAATACATACTTTAGATTATAGAGTGCCATGTAAATACATACTCTAGATTGTCGTAGTGCTATGTATATACATACTCTAGATTATAGACTGCCTTTTATACATACTCTAGATAGGATTGCCATTTAATACATACTCTAGATTTAGATCGCCATTTACATACATACCTCAGATTATCGCCTGCCTTTATATACTCTTAGATTTAGAGTGCCGTGTATTACTACTCAGATTTAGAGGCATGTATATACATACGCTCAGATTAGACTGCCATTTATATACATACTCTAGATTAGACTGCCATTATATACATACGCTAGATTATAGACTGCCATTTATATACATACTCTAGATATAGTGCCATGTATATACATACTCTAGATTGAAGAGTCCTATGTATATACATACTCTAGATTATACTGCCATTTATATACATACTCTAGATTAATTGCCATTTATATACATACTCTAGATTATCGACTGCCATTTAATACTCTAGATTATAGAGTGCTGTTTATAATACTCTATATTATAGGTGCTGTTATACTACCTAATTATAGAGTGCCGTGTAATACATACTCTAGATGATAGACTGCCATTTATACTCATACTCTAGATTGTGACTGCATTTATATACTACTCTAGATTATAGACTGCCATTTATATACTACTCTAGATTAAGGCTGCCATTTATGATCTCTAATTATAGAGTGCCATGTATATACATACTCTAGATTACAGAGTGCTATGCAATAAAACTCTAGATTATATTGCCATTATATACTATAGATTATAGACTACCATGTAAATGCATACTCTAGATTATAGACTGCCATTTATAACATTCTAGATTATAGACTGCCATTTATATCATAACTCTAGATTATAGACGGCCTTTATATACTCAGAGTATAGAGTGCCGTTGTATATACATACTCTATTATGATGCCATTTATATACAGACTCTAGATGAGACTGGCCATTTATATACTACTCTAGATTATAGACTGCCATTTATAACATACTCTAGATTAGACTGCCATTTTATACATACCTCATTACGACTGCCATTTATTACTCTAGATTATGAGTGCCATGTAATATACATACCCTAGTTATAGAGTGCCATGTATATACATACTTTAGATTATAGAGTGCCATGTAATACTACTCTAGATTGTCGAGTGCTATGTTATACATACTTAGATTATAGACTGCCATTTATATACATACTCTAGATTATGGATTGCCATTTATATACATACTCTAGATGATAGGATCGCCATTTACATACATACTCTAGATTATCGACTGCCATTTATAAATACTCTAGATTATAAGAGAGTGCCGTGTATATAACTACTCTAGATTATGAGTGCCATGTAATATACATACTCTAGATTAGACTGCCATTTATATACAACTCTAGTTAGACTGCCATTTATTACATACTCTATTATAGACTGCCATTTATATACATACTCTAATATAGACCTGCCATTTATATACATACTCTAGATATAGACGCCATTTATTACTACTCTAGATTATGACTGCCATTTATATACATACTCTAGATTAAGAACTGCCATTATATACATCCTCTAGATTAGACTGCCATTTATATCATCTCTAGATTAGACTGCCATTTATATACATACTCTAGATTATAGACTGCCATTTATATACATACTCTAGATATAGACTGCCATTTATATACATACTCTAGATTAGATACTGCCATTTATATACATACTCTATTAGACTTGCATTTATACTCATTATAGACTGCCATTTATATCATACTCTAGATTAGACTGCCATTTATATACATACTAGATACTGCCATTTATATACATACTCTACTAGATTATAGACTGCCATTTATATACATACTCTAGATTATAGACTGCCATTTATACATACTCTAGATTAGACTGCCATTTATATACTTATCTAGATTATAGACTGCCATTTATATACATACTCTAGATTAGACTGCTATTTATATACATACTATAGACTGCCATTTATATACATACTCTAGATTATAGACTGCCATTTATATACATACTCTAGATAAGACTGCCATTTATATACATACTCTAGATTATAGACTGCCATTTATCTACTACTCTAGATTATAGACTGCCATTTATATACATACTCTAGATTATAGACTGCCATTATATAATACTACTAGATTATAGACTGCCATTTATATATCTCATGCACAAGGGATTGCAAGCTCGAACATTGGTGTGCACGCTGGTTAGTAGCCTAGCCCTAAAGATGTTTAAGCGCAATGTCCAATTAAGCATGTTTTCTGTCCAGCTGAGGAAATTATTACGTTTGGCACTGAACCACCACTGATAAGCACTGCCCCTGGCACCCAATGAGAGACCGGGGTGCTCATGTGTACGAACCCTAATATCCCCTATACGGTTCGAGATGCCTGTAGCAACGAAGAGAGTTTGCATAGTAGGAAACGTCTAGACCACACTAGATGGTAAAGCGTGTGAAAATACATGTTACCGTTCCAAAAAAGGGAAGCAGCAATGGCCATCCACATTGACATGCACTGCCATGCGTTTTGTGCACCAAATGCATTGTAAGTGTGAGAAAACCACTAGTGTGGCCTAAGCTAGGGAATACATTACTCACTAGAATGTTAATACGCCTTTGTATGCCTCAAGTCGGTAATTTCAACAGCCGTGACCAACGTCATTTTTAGTGATAACACCACACTGCCCCCTGGTGGTCTTCCTTCTACATCATGCTCAAGCATTTAAAAAGCTTTGCTCACACTCTTCTCAAAAAGATTTGATTGACAGATTCAGCGTAACAAGACAAACGTTTCCTGTAAAGTCAATAAAGTAATAGGCACAAACACAAAAATAACAACCATGCTGTGGGAAGTTTATTATTTAACTTAAAAAATATTTACAAATATACAGATGAAATCTATAGTACAGATTGTTTTTTTCTTTACACTGGAGGTCATTTTACAGCTATTTTGTAGCAATTTGGCGAGCGTTACATAACTATATATCATACACCTGGGTTAACAGAGAACTGCAAGTGCTCGGCTCCTTTCGATCTAACTTGTCCTTGCAGCTATCTGTAAATTCCGTTTGGGAACATCCGTAACTTTTAATGACAGATATTTGCTGGTGTTAAAACATCCGCTAAAAGGGCACCACTGATGCAATTAGCACGAGGGTTTGCGACTTTCTGTAAATAGGCCCAAGCTGTCATCTCTGTTTTCAGACAGGACTTTGTTACAACCCTCCTAAAAATTGAGCGGACAAACAGACAACATGTGTATAAAAGCATTTTGAATTTTAACTATAAACACTGAAGTTTTGACAAAAAAGTGCAATAGTAATGGCTGATCCACACTGTCCAAACGTTTCTGTCTGAAAATCTCAGAAATCACGAAATCAACTTTAAAGGGCATGTCCCGCCCTTTTTAGGGCTTTTGTGGCATAGTAGTCCTCCCTCCCCCAACCTTAACCGCTATAATAGTTTTGGCATAACCCCCCTGATCATTACTTACCTTCGACGCACTATCCGGGCCTCTGCTTGCATGAAACTGCAAGCAGGGGGCCGACCGCAGCTGCGTCTGTGGCTGAGAAGCAGCCCATCATGGACGCAGCTGCCAGCAGTGGAGAACGCCGGAGGAGAGAGTAAGGTGAGTTCGGGGGAGTTTCTGCCAAAACTATTATAGTGTTTGGGCGGGGGGAGGGAACCTACAATACCACAAAAGGGTTTTAAACTAGGGGAGGGAGAGCAAACAGGAGGGAGAGGGAAATGGCTGCAGTGCGCACGGCAAAATTCTCCCGGAGGAAGGAGAGGAGGCAGTCCTATATGGACTCTACCAGGCTCCTGGTGGACAGTTTTTGGGACTTTGGAGGGGCATAGCAGGGCAGCCATTTGGAGCAGGGATGTAAGGTAAGGATTTTATTACACTACAGAGTGGGCCAGTAGTGGGTTACATTATAGTTTTGGGGTGGACACGCCCTTTTAATTTTGGTAAATTGTAGCTTATGTTAACCTTTGGTGCTGGTCTTGTTGTTAGGTCTTTATTCTTCCAAACATGATCTGATTTTTGTGTCTCGTGTAGATTTTCTACAGAGAGAATCCCATTTTCCATTGCAACATGTAGCACAAAATTCTAAGCTGTACAGGATGAAAAGGAATTAAAACAGAAAATTCATCCAACGATAACTAAACATGTCTCCCCCATGACTTGGAGCCCAGAAACTGTACACTAAAACTTTTCATCACTTATCTTATATACATAGTAATAACTAAACAATACACCCTAGTACAGAAATGCCCCCTCCCCTAACTCAGTGAGTTCATAAATGCTCAGTGTGACTCTCCCAGGATTTTATTATTTCAAACCGGTATATCTTTATTTAGGAATTACATGAAACAAGACAAGCAAAAATGTCTACCTATGTCGTAGCCATTGTCAAACATCTCCATAAATAGGATAAAAAGGAGCTGGATAGTTAAAGAGCTGAATCTCATTAATACTATTGTTAAGGCTGGAGTGTACAATTCCCCTTGTATCTGTCGGATATATATACACTGTTGGCCTTACGGCCCTCAAATTTTTTTAGGTGCCATTCTCTTATTAATAAAGTGCAAAACAGTACAAAGCCTATTAGTATAATATATAATGAAGCATTGCTTGTATAGTAGCACTGCACTAGCTACAAATGTATCGTGCAGGAATCAAATGCTTTCCTAAATTGTTATTAAAATGTCGGTTTTAAAAAATGAAGAGCTTCAGGGTCATAAGAGAGACTGATTTTCCTTTTGGAGCGTAGTGGATATAGTTTATTTTCAAAGAGAATGAGCTCTGCCTTCTCCAGCTAACTGCAGGGCAGGGTTTCTGACCAGTTTCTTCTGGGGTGGCTTCTGTAGGACTTGGAAGTGTCTTTGCAAGGTCCACCAGCTTCACTTTACTACAGAAGATCTCTCTATGTATCTTGGAGTTTCTAGGATGGCTGAAGGCTCAGAACTTGTGAAAACCCTCGGCTTTTTCTATCTGAGTTTGGTAAGGCTAAAACAAAGAAATAACCCACAATTCAGACAATGAGTCTAAATCTATTTAAGCTTTGCCAGTCAAGTTTATGTAGAACATATACGAAATGTAGTATTTTTGTATGGCACTCACAATGAACGATAACTGTTAGCTGGTATAATCATATCAAAAATATACAATTAGAGCAATTATTTTTTACAGATTATCATGGGTAAATCTGTCCCCCTCCCCCCAAAATGAAAACTTACTTTAGAACAAAAGAGATCTAAATATTCCCAGCAAAATGGTTAATTGTACATAAATGGGTTCTAAGGCATCACCTACATATTTGCATTATTTGGCTTGTTTTTTTTGTTGAGAATGTTCTTTGAGAAGAAAAAAACCCCAATACCTTACGTGAAGTACATACTTAACTGTATGTGCTTATTAGTAACTGTAAATGCTTTAGATACAAGGCTTTAAAAGAATATTCTCTCCTTCTATAGTTTGTAGTAATAAATACCCTGGATCCCATATATATTGTAAACTCAAACTGACTATTACAGCAGTCCTTACATTAATCACCTTTCTCCCACCTACACCTGAATAAGACCCAGGGTAAGGACAAACACAAGGTGGAAGAAAATGAGAGGGATGGAGGCGGGTACAATTGTCCTCTAAGGAAATAATAGTAAGGTAAACATCATATACAAAATGTTTGTCTTGCTTGGTGTCATTATTTGGGCTTTATGTCCCATACATTCACTTAAAACTAAATAATCCAACTACAGTACTTTGATTTGGCTTACTTGACAGGCAAAACCAGAATGTTAAAAAGTTAGTAAATACAGTAGTCACACGTATAAATGAAATAAACATATTGGTATGGTTATGCCAGTGCAGATTTGGAATATTACCTTCATTGTTTCACTGATCTGCTTGGATAAGCTGGAGGTTGCAGCTGTTAAGTCCAACATACGTGCAGCTAAAAATAAACCATAAAAAGTGTTATAATGCAATACTGGACTCTAGGTACAGTCTATCCTTTACATAAAAGTCAGATGTCCAGCACACATGAGCCATGTTAACAGAATGCATGGCTATTGTTTATACAGATCTGTAGAAGCTGCTCTGTATTAAAACACATCCACATTTCCACACAAAGGAAAAGAAATAAGGAAGCATATATTGGCTACATATTGGGAATTTTGATATGTAGACTATACAGCAAATTTTAAAATACAGGCTTCTTTAGTAAGAGGCTGTTATGTCTCCCTTGTTTATATTGTTCAAAGCAAAGAAACACTTGGAATTGTAGAGGGAACTTGATTTTATTCAAACAGAGCAACAGGTACATCACACTTTCTCATACCATGCTATTCCCTAGCTTACTTCCTGATACTGCCCCTTTTTCCCAGCTTGCCTCTATGCCTTAAGAACAAATTCCACTAAAGCAGGCATTGTACAAATTTTTACGCAATTACCGAAACACTCCTCACTCAACCACTAATGTTCCTCCTGCAAAACTTGTCTTTAACAGGCCAATTCATACACTTCTTCCAGAAATCCCTAGTGCACACAATCCACCACCTAGTGACTCTTCTATTAGAGAAACAGATTCTCAATCCAAACAGAAAATGAAACAATATGCGGACCAAAGACGTCATGCTCAGTCCTCCCATGCATGTCTAAATGATAGGGTGGTTGTTTTACAAAAGAGACATAACAAAACAACCTCTGCATACAATCCCAAGCCTTACCATGTCATAGCCAGAAAAGGTAGCATGATTACGGCACAGCGAGATGGACATAGCATAACCCGGAATGCTTCATACTTTAAGGTTCTCCCCAGTCTGAATAACATACCACAGGCACAGACAGGAGTCAGAGAGTCTCCTCAAACATTAGGAGGGCCAGTTCAATCACCTGAATGCATCCATGTACCTGCTGATACTTCAGTATCACCAAGGAGTGGTGGTCAGTCTCCGATTCACGATGAACCATGTTCAAGGAGACGATACCCCTGCCGACCACGAAAACCCCCACCAAGGCTTATTGAGGAAATATAAGCTCTTTCATAATATAAACTGATCTGTATTTTAATATGCCAGTGTTTCATTTATTTTTTCATTACTATTTGTATGTTTTGTGTTTAACCTTTAAAAAAAAAAAAAAAAAGAGGGATGATGTAACATCTACATGTTTAGTTAATACTGTTTCTTTAAGGCATAGAGGCAAGCTGGGAAAAAGGGGCAGTATCAGGAAGTAAGCTAGGGAATAGCATGGGATGAGAAAGTGTGATGTACCTGTTGCTCTGTTTAAATAAATCAAGTTCCCTCTACATTCCAAGTGTTTTCTTGCTCTTGAACAATATAACAAGGGAGACATAACAGTCACATTGGGCTGCTAAGTGGCAGATGAGATTTAATGTTGATAAATGTAAGGTGATGCATTTTGATAAAACATCATTAACAACTACTCTCTGCATCCTATCCATCAGCCAACTTTCTATCCATGTACAAATGTGTCTCCCCAGACCAACACACCTTAGCTTATATATTATACTATGGGGGACTGTATCAAAAGCCTTTGCAAAATCCAAGTAAACTACATCTACTGCTATGCCAGAGTCTAAATTCCTATTCACTTCCTCATAAAGTTTGTTTGCCAAGATCTATTCCTCCTAAATCCATGCTGGTTACTACTTATAATGACAGTCCTTGAAACATACTCTAGAACATGTTCCCTTATTAAACTTTCCAGTATCTTCCCCACCACTGATGCTAAACTTACAGGCCTGTAATTACCCGGCTGTGAACGACTACCCTTTTTGAATATTGGAATAACATCAGCCTTTTTCCAATCCAGAGGCACACCACCGGACATGAGGGAATCTGCAAAAATAAGAAACAATGGCCTAGATAAAACTGAACTAGTCAGTACTTGACCAGAAAGGATTTTTTAAGGCTGGGTACACACCAGAATATATTTTTGGCCAACCGACCGATTCACGGCACTTTAGGATGGTCGGCCGAAAATATCTCACGTTCGGGATGTCGGAAAATCCCGATTGATTGTGCTGTTCCCTATTGGACCGCACGATCGATCGTTCGCAAATTCAGCTGTGGCCAAATTAGCTGCTACCGACGGACATTTGCCCCAGCCGATCGCTCACTCGGGACAAATAGTCCCTCCATGTGTACCCAGCCTAAAACCTGTTGATAAATTAAATTTATACTTCATAATAAGACTAAAGCCCCAAGTGTTTTCTTGCTCTTGAACAATATAACAAGGGAGACATAACAGCCTCTTACTAAAGAAGCCTGTATTTTAAAATTTGCTGTATAGTCTACATATCAAAATTCCCAATATGTAGCCAATATATTGCTTCCTTATTTCTTTTCCCTTTGTGTGGAAATGTGGATGTCTGTTAATACAGAGCAGCTTTCTACAGATCTTGTATAAACAATAGCCATGCATTCTGTTAACATGGCTCATGTGTGCTGTACATCTGACTTTTTATGTAAAGGATAGACTGTACCTAGAGTCCAGTATTGCATTATAACACTTTTTATGGTTTACTTTTTAGCTGCACGTATGTTGGACTTAACAGCTGCAACCTCCAGCTTATCCAAGCAGATCAGTGAAACAATGAAGGTAAATATTCCAAATCTGCACTGGCATAACCATACCAATATGTTTATTTCATTTATACGTGTGACTACTGTATTTTACTAACTTTTATAACATTCTGGTTTTGCCTGTCAAGTAAGCCAAATCAAAGTACTGTAGTTGGATTATTTATGTTTTAAGTGAATGTATGGGACATAAAGCCCAAATAATGACACCAAGCAAGCAAAACATTTTGTATATTGTATTGTACCTCTACTATTATTTCCTTAGAGGACAATTGTACCCGCCTCCATCCCTCTCATTTTCTTCCACCTTGTAGTTTGTCCTTACCCTGGGTCTTATTCAGGTGTAGAGTGGGAGAAAGGTGATTAATGTAAGGACTGCTGTAATAGTCAGTTTGAGTTTACAATATATATGGGATCCAGGGTTATTTACTACAAACTATAGAAGGAGAGAATATTCTTTTAAAGCCCTTGTATCTAAAGCATTTACAGTTACATAATAAGCACATACAGTTAAGTATGTACTTAACAGTAAGGTATTGGGTTTTTTTTCTTCTCAAAGATACATTCTCAACCAAAAAAACAAGCCAAATAATGCAAATATGTAGGTGATGCCTTAGAACCCATTTATTGTACAATTAACCATTTTGCTGGGAATATTTAGATCTCTTTTGTTCTAAAGTAAGTTTTCATTTTGGGGGGAGGGGGACAGATTTAACCACTGATAATCTGTAAAAAATAATTGCTACTAATTTGTATATTTTTTGATTATGATTATACCAGCTAACAGTTTATCGTTCATTGTCGAGTGCCATACAAAAATAACTACATTGCGTATATGTCTCACATAAACTTGACTGGCAAAGCTTAAATAGATTTAAGCCTCATTGTCTGAATTGTGGGTTATTTCTTTGTTTTAGGCCTTACCAACTCAGATAGAAAAAGCCGAGGGTTTTTCACAAGTTCTGAGCCTTCAGCCTATCCTAGAGAACTCCAAGATACATAGAGAGATCTTCTGTAGTAAAGTGAAGCTGGTGGACCTTGCAAAGACACTTCCAAGTCCTACAGAAGCCACCCCAGCAGAAACTGGTCAGAAACCCTGCCCTGCAGTTAGCTGGAGAAGGCAGAGCTCATTCTCTTCTGCAAATAAACTATATCCACTACGCTCCAAAAGGAAAATCAGTCTCTCTTTATGACCCTGAAGCTCTTCATTTTTTAAAACCGACATTTTAATAACAAATTTAATGGAAAGCATTTGATTCCCTGCACGATACATTTGTAGCTAGTGCAGTGCTACTATACAAGCAATGCTTCATATATATATTATACTAATAGGCTTTGTACTGTTTTGCACTTTATTAATAAGAGAATGGCACCTAAAACATTTGAGGGCAGTAAGGCCAACAGTGTATATATATCCGACAGATACAAGGGGAATTGCTACACTCCAGCCTTAACAATAGTATTAATGCAGATTCAGCTCTTTAACTATCCAGCTCCTGCTTTTATCCTTATTATGGAGATGTTTGACAATGGCTACGACATAGGTAGGACATTTTATTGCTTGTCTTTGTTTCATGTAATTCCTAAATAAAGATATACCGGTTTGAAATTAATAAAATCCTGGGAGAGTCACACTGAGCATTTATGAACTCACTGAGTTAGGGGAGGGGGCATTTCTGTACTAGGGTGTATCTTTGTTTAGTTATTACTATGTATATAAGATAAGTGATGAAAAGTTTTAGTGTACAGTTTCTGGGCTCCAAGTCATGGGGGAGACATGTTTTATAGTTATCGTTGGATGAATTTTCTGTTTTAATTCCTTTTCATCCTGTACAGCTTAGAATTTTGTGCTACATGTTGCAATGGAAAATGGGATTCTCTCTGTAGAAATCTACACGAGCAACAAAAATCAGATCATGTTTGGAAGAATAAAGACCTAACAACAAGACCAGCACCAAAGGTTAACATAATGCTACAATTTACCAAAATTAAAAGGGCGTGTCCACCCCCATAACTATAATGTAACCCACTACTGGCCCCACTCTGTAGTGTAATAAAATCCTTACCTTACATCCCAGCTCCAAATGGCTGCCCTGCTATGCCCCTCCAAAGTCCCAAAAACTGTCCACCAGGAGCCTGGCAGAGTCCATATAGGACTGCCTCCTCTCTCTCCTCCGGGAGAATTTTGCCGTGCGCACTGCAGCCATTCTCCCTCTCCCTCCTGTTTTGCTCTCCCTCCCCCTAGTTTAAAACCCTTTTGTGGTATTGTAGGTCTCCCTCCCCCCGCCCCAACCACTATAATAGTTTTGGCAGAAACTCCCCCGAACTCACCTTACCTCTCTCCTCCGGCGTTCTCCACTGCTGGCAGCTGCGTCCATGATGGGCTGCTTCTCAGCCACAGACGCAGCTGCCGGTCCGGCCCCCTGCTTGCAGTTTCATGCAAGCAGAGGCCCGGGATAGTGCGTCGAAGGTAAGTAATGATCAGGGGGGTTTATGCCAAAACTATTATAGCGGTTAAGGTTGGGGGAGGGAGACCTACTATGCCACAAAAGCCCTAAAAAGGGGCGGACATGCCCTTTAAAGTTGATTTCGTGATTTCTGAGATTTTCAGAAACCGTTTGGACAGTGTGGATCAGCCATTACTATTGCACTTTTTTTGTCAAAACTTCAGTGTTTATAGTTAAAATTCAAAATGCTTTTATACACAATGTTGTCTGTTTGTCCGCTCAATTTTTAGGAGGGTTGTATACAAAGTCCTGTCTGAAAACAGAGATGACAGCTTGGGCCTTATTTACAGAAAGTCGCAAACCCTCGTGCTAATTGCATCAGCTGGTGCCCCTTTTAGCAGGATGTTTTAACACCAGCAAATATCTGTCATTAAAGTTACGGATTGTTCCCAAACGGAATTTACAGATAGCTGCAAGGACAAGTTAGATCGAAAGGAGCCGAGCACTTGCAGTTCTCTGTTAACCCAGGTGTATGTATATATATGTATGTAACGCTCGCCAAATTGCTACAAAATAGCTGTAAAATGACCTCCAGTGTAAAGAAAAACAATCCTGTACTATAGATTTCATCTGTATATTTGTAAATATTTTTTAAGTTAAATAATAAACTTCCCACAGCATGGTTGTTATTTTTGTGTTTGTGCCTATTACTTTATTGACTTTACAGGAAACGTTTGTCTTGTTACGCTGAATCTGTCAATCAAATCTTTTTGAGAAGAGTGTGAGCAAAGCTTTTTAAATGCTTGAGCATGATGTAGAAGGAAGACCACCAGGGGGCAGTGTGGTGTTATCACTAAAAATGACGTTGGTCCACGGCTGTCTGAAATTACCGACTTGAGTCAAATACAAGGCGTATTAACATTCTAGTGAGTAATGTATTCCCTAGCCTTAGGCCACACTAGTGCGTTTCTCTCACACTTACAATTGCATTTTGAGTGCACAAAACGCATGGCAGTGCATGTCAATGTGGATGGCCACATTGCTGCTTTCCCTTTTTTGGAACGGTAACATGTATTTTCACACGCTTTACCATCTAGTGTGGTCTCAGACAGTCTTCCTCATCTATGCAAACTCTCTTCTTTGCTACAGGCATCTCGAACTGTATAGGGGATATTAGGGTTCGTACACATGAGCACCCCGGTCTCTCATTGGGTGCCAGGGGCAGTGCTTATCAGTGGTGGTTCAGTGCCAAACGTAATAATTTCCTCAGCTGGACAGAAACACTGCTTAATTGGACATTGCGCTTAAACAGTCTTTAGGGCTAGGCTACACCAGCGTGCACACCAATGTTCGAGCTTGCAATCCCTTGTGCATGAGATATATAAATGGCAGTCTATAATCTAGAGTATGTATATAAATGGCAGTCTATAATCTAGAGTATGTATATAAATGGCAGTCTATAATCTAGAGTATGTATATAAATGGCAGTCTATAATCTAGAGTATGTATATAAATGGCAGTCTTAATCTAGAGTATGTATATAAATGGCAGTCTCTAGTATGTATATAAATAGCAGTCTAATCTAGAGTATGTATATAAATGGCAGTCTATAATCTAGATAAGGTATATAAATGGCAGTCTAATCTAGAGTATGATATAAATGGCAGTCTATAATCTAGAGTATGTATATAAATGGCAGTCTATAATCTAGAGTATGTATATAAATGGCAGTCTATAGTATGTATATAAATGGCAGTCTAATCTAGAGTATGTATATAAATGGCAGTCTATAATCTAGATAAGGTATATAAATGGCAGTCTAATCTAGAGTATGTATATAAATGGCAGTCTATAATCTAGAGTATGTATATAAATGGCAGTCTATAATCTAGAGTATGTATATAAATGGCAGTCTATAATCTAGAGTATGTATATAAATGGCAGTCTAATCTAGAGGTATATAATGGCGTAATAGAGTAATAAATGGCAGTCTATAATCTAGAGTATGTATATAAATGGCAGTCTAATCTAGAGTATGTATATAAATGGCGGTCTATAATCTAGAGTATGTATATAAATGGCAGTCTATAATCTAGAGTATGTATATAAATGGCGGTCTATAATCTAGAGTATGTATATAAATGGCAGTCTAATCTAGAGTATGTATATAAATGGCAGTCTAATCTAGAGTATATACATGGCACTCTATAATCTAGAGTATGTATATACACGGCACTCTATAATCTAGAGTATATAAATGGCAGTCGATAATCTAGAGTATGTATGTAAATGGCGATCTATAATCTAGAGTATGATATAAATGGCAATCCATAATCTAGAGTATGTATATAAATGGCAGTCTATAATCTAGAGTATGTATATACATAGCACTCGACAAATCTAAGTATGTATTTACATGGCACTCTATAATCTAAAGTATGTATATACATGGCACTCTATAATCTAGGGTATGTATATACATGGCACTCTATAATCTAGAGTATATAAATGGCAGTCGATAATGTAGAGTATGTATATAAATGGCAGTCTAATCTAGAGTATGTATATAAATGGCAGTCTATAATCTAGAGTATGATATAAATGGCAGTCTAATCTAGAGTATGTATATAAATGGCAATCTATAATCTAGAGTATGTATATACACACGGCACTCTATAATCTTGAGTATATAAATGGCCGTCTATAATCTAGAGTATGTATATAAATGGCAGTCTATAATCTAGAATATGTATATAAATGGCAGTCTATAATCTAGAGTATGCATTTACATGGTAGTCTATAATCTATAGTTATACATGGCAATATAATCTAGAGTATTATATGCATAGCACTCTGTAATCTAGAGTATGTATATACATGGCACTCTATAATCTAGAGTATATAAATGGCAGCCTATAATCTAGAGTATGTATATAAATGGCAGTCTATAATCTAGAGTATGTATATAAATGCCAGTCCAATCTAGAGTATGTATATAAATGGCAGTCTATAATCTAGAGTATGTATATACACGGCACTCTATAATCTGAGTATGTATAACACAGCACTCTATAATCTAGAGTATGTATATACACAGCACTCTATAATCTAGAGTATATAAATGGCAGTCGATAATCTAGAGTATGTATATAAATGGCAATCTAATCTAGAGTATGTATATAAATGGCAGTCTATAATCTAGAGTATGTATATACATAGGACTCTTCAATCTAGAGTATGTATATACATGGCACTAAATCTAGAGTATGGATATAAATGGCAGTCTATAATCTAGAGTATGTATATAAATGGCAGTCTAATCTAGAGTATGTATATAAATGGCAGTCTAATCTAGAGTATGTATATACATGGCACTCTATAATCTAGAGTATATACACGGCACTCTATAATCTAGAGTATATAAATGGCAGTCGATAATCTAGAGTATGTATGAAATGGCGATCTATAATCTAGAGTATGTATATAAATGGCAATCCATAATCTAGAGTATGTATATAAATGGCAGTCTATAATCTAGAGTATGTATATACATAGCACTCGACAATCTAGAGTATGTATTTACATGGCACTCTATAATCTAAAGTATGTATATACATGGCACTCTATAATCTAGGGTATGTATATACATGGCACTCTATAATCTAGAGTATATAAATGGCAGTCGATAATGTAGAGTATGTATATAAATGGCAGTCTAATCTAGAGTATGTATATAAATGGCAGTCTATAATCTAGAGTATGTATATAAATGGCAGTCTAATCTAGAGTATGTATATAAATGGCAATCTATAATCTAGAGTATGTATAACACACGGCACTCTATAATCTTGAGTATATAAATGGCCGTCTATAATCTGAGTATGTATTTAAATGGCAGTCTATAATCTAGAATATGTATATAAATGGCAGTCTATAATCTAGAGTATGCATTTACATGGTAGTCTAAATCTATAGTATATACATGGCAATATAATCTAGAGTATTTATATGCATAGCACTCTGTAATCTAGAGTATGTATATACATGGCACTCTATAATCTAGGGTATGTATATACATGGCACTCTATAATCTAGAGTATATAAATGGCAGTCGATAATGTAGAGTATGTATATAAATGGCAGTCTAATCTAGAGTATGTATTAAATGGCAGTTATAATCTGGTATGTATAAATGGCAGTCTAATCTAGAGTATGTATATAAATGGCAATCTATAATCTAGAGTAGTATATACACACGGCACTCTATAATCTTGAGTATATAAATGGCCGTCTATAATCTAGAGTATGTATATAAATGGCAGTCTATAATCTAGAATATGTTATAAATGGCAGTCTATAATCTGAGTATGCATTTACATGGTAGTCTATAATCTATAGTATATACATGGCAATATAATCTAGAGTATTTATATGCATAGCACTCTGTAATCTAGAGTATGTATATACATGGCACTCTATAATCTAGAGTATATAAATGGCAGCCTATAATCTAGAGTATGTATATAAATGGCAGTCTATAATCTAGAGTATGTATATAAATGCCAGTCAACTAGAGTATGTATATAAATGGCAGTCTATAATCTAGAGTATGTATATACACGGCACTCTATAATCTAGAGTATGTATATACACAGCACTCTATAATCTAGAGTATGTATATACACAGCACTCTATAATTAGAGTATATAAATGGCAGTCGATAATCTAGAGTATGTATATAAATGGCAATCTAATCTAGAGTATGTATATAAATGGCAGTCTATTATCTAGAGTATGTATATACATAGGACTCTTCATCTAGAGTATGTATATACATGGCACTATAATCTAGAGTATGTATATTAATGGCAGTCTATAAATAGAGTATGTATATACATAGGACTCTATAACTAGAGTATGTATATAAATGGCAATCTATAATCTAAAGTATGTATATAAATGGCAGTCCATAATCTAGATGGTGGGTTTCACAAAAGTCACACGCAGCCACCACAAGCAATTTAATATTGCACTGATGCCCCTTTTAGCGCAATGTTTTAATGGCAGCAAATATCTGTCAAAGTTCGGATTGTTCCTTCGATTGTTAAAGGGCATGTCCACCCCCAAAACTCAAATTTAGCCCCATACTGGCCCCACTCTGTAGTGTACAACAATTCTTACCTTACATCCCAGCTCCTTATGGTTGCCATGCTGTGCCCCTCCAAAGTCCAGGATAGTGTAGTGTAGAGGGTCTGGGTGACTCATCTGCGCCTGTCTCAGCCTCAACCTCAACATGGGTGAGACATGCGCAGGAGATGAACATATAAAACTTTAAAAAAGGGGTGGACATGCCCTTTAATCACTGGGAGCCGAGCACTTGCAGCTCTATGTTAATCTCACAGATGTATGTGTGCATATGTTACGCTCACCATTCTTTACAAAATAGCTGTAAAGTGACCTCCAGTGTAAAGAAAAACAATCCTGTATTATAGATTTCATCTGTATATATTGTAATATTTTTTAATTTAAGTTAGACAGAACTGGATAAATTACAATTATGCACACTAGAGAAAAGGCGCTTGCGTGGGGATATGATTACTGTGTATAAATACATTAACGGGCCATACAATAAACTATCTGGGCCATTATTTACCAAAGGAACATGTCAGAGGACATCCCTTTATGCCAAGTACACACTAATTTGGCCCGACTGACCAACATTTCAGTGTTTTGGTCGGTCAGGCCGAATTATTGTATGGTTATTGTATGGTATTGTGTGGCGGCCCCGATCAACCACCAAATCGGATGAACGCACGATCGGACAGGTCGGAAAACCACGTCCAATTGTGCAGTCCTCTATGGGACCGCGCTTGGTCTTGGTTACTGTCAGACGTGGCTGCTTTTGCCGCGACTGACAGTCCTTTCTTCTGGCCAACCGGTCGAAAGTCTCAAACAGTCGGTCAGGAGAAGGAATTGGAATGTGTGTACCCACCTTAAGACTTGAAGAAAAGAAGTTAGTCTTCAAGTTCACAAAGGGTTTTTCACTGTGAGAACGGTAAAGCTATGGAACTGTCTTACATTGGACCTTGTGATGGCAGGTTCATTGGTCAGTTTAATAAAAAGCTGGATGAGTTTCTGCAAACAAGGAATGTTACAAGTTACTGGTATTGATACATAAAGTAGAGTTGGGAAAGGGTTTGTCACTGTGAGAACGGTAAAGCTATGGAACTGTCTTACATTGGACCTTGTGATGGCAGGTTCATTGGTCAGTTTAATAAAAAGCTGGATGAGTTTCTACAAACAAGGAATGTTGCAAGTTACTGGTATTGATACATAAAGTAGAGTTGATCCAGGGAAATTTCCGATTGCCACTTGGAGTCAGGAAGGAATTTTTTCCCCTTCATAAATTTGGTGGGTTTTTTGCCTTCCTCTGGATCAAGTTAGACAGGAAATGTGGGTATTGCTGAGTAGGTTGGACTGGATGGACGTATGTCTTTATTCAACCTCAAATACTATACTAATAATTTAAATATTAGTTAATAAATTTGCCATAGCATGGACTGTTTTTTTTTTGTGTTTGTGCCTATTTCTTAATTGCCTTTCCAGCAACCTTTTGTCATGTTACACTAAATCTGTCAATCAAAGCTTTATGAGAAGCTTAAGCATGATTTAGAAGGAAGACCACTAGGGGGCTGTGTGGTGTTACCACTAAAAATCAAGTACCCACAGTTGTCTGAAATTACTGATTTGTGTCAAATACAAGCAGGGTTATTCAATAAAAGTTCTTATCGTTTAAAATGGTACTAATTTTGCCCCAACCAATCAGATGTTATTTAAGATTTCAAAGCTAACATCTGATTGGTTGGGGCAAAATTAGCACCGTTTTAAACGATCAGAACTTTTATTGAATAACCCTGAAGGTGTATTAACATAGTAGTAATTAATGGGTTCCCTGTTGTAAAATTAAAAGGATATAAAATATCACCAAGAAATTCTATTACCAAATAGTAGCACACCAGAGGCTGTATTTTTTTCTAATATCCTTGAATATCCCGGGTCTTACCTTGTTACTAAGAACGAGTCCTGCCAACGCGTGGCCCATTTAAAAAAATGTCTGCCTGTGGAATTCTAGGCATTGGTGAATGCGGAGTTAGACGGTGACTAAGGAGAGTGCCGCAAGTGTGGACTGTAAGTATAGGTAAGTTGGGCTCCCTTGATTTACATTATATTCATGTGCCCTATGTGTTATAATTAATAATACATTTGAATTCATGCTTGGATTATATTGTGTATACATAATAACTGGACAGGCACACATCAAACTCGCATAGATCATTGTGTGGTTATAAAGGGCATTTATACTGAAAAAAAGTGATTTTCTCATATATTCTCATAGCTGTATTTTAATTGTTTGGGGTATAAAGGCTCCTTGACACACACACCCCACCCCCACCCTACTAAGTGCAACCTGGTCTTATTACTCAGTTTCATTGGGGGCTGGAGAACTTTATTATATATGAGATGGCACTCACAATTGTATGTTAATTGGCTGTGGCTCCTAGATCCATTCTGGGGCCTAATCTATCACACCATAGAATAACCTGAACCTCATCCCTCTTTGTCCTTCCTGCCCTAACACATTACCCCCATTACTGTGTCCATTGCCAGCTTTATATCCCTTGCAGGTCAGTGCCAGTACTCTCTTCCTTTCTCAGGCTCATTACTACAGGCTGTGGTTTCCCTGCAAGTTTCCTCCAAAGGTTTCCACGTGACTTACATGAAATAAACCGCACAATAAAGCACAGGGCCAGTCCCAGAGAGCTGCTCACACTGTCAAAGCTGCAGCCACCAGATACACAGCCCCATCTCTGCAACAGACATAGACTGTCCTCCCTGTGCTAATCATTAGAACCTTAGTTACCCTTAACACTCTCCATCTGGTTATTTGCCCACTCACACCTGGGTACAAAGAAAAGGAAATCTGCCTGAGGCACCTTTTAGCTTCCACATGTGGTCATATTGACCCCCCCCCCATCCCACCAATAGGGACAGCATGTCTGAAAGGTCCCCCTCTACCAGTGGGGCCCCCCAAAGAATTTCACACAACACGTCTGGATCCGAGGCTGATGTTCTCTCCCAGGTAATGCAACTATTCTTTTTTTTAACTTCCATAATTGTTAATCAAAGAGCGACTTTGTTCCATATTTTAATTGATTAACTTGAACGGTTCATATTTTCATTGATACGTATAAAAGACAAATATACTATAAACATATCTTTTTAAAAATGATTATTTCTACCTCCCACGTACACTTTTCATCTGCCAGGTTAGTATCCTGGACTTTCCAGTGTTAAAGATAGTGCTGAAGCAGTGAGGAAGCCTGGCAGAAGAAGTTTTCTTCATGCTGGGGCTCCTCACAGAAATGATATTGGGAAGTCGGGAACTATCAATCCTACCACCCTGCCCCAGGAACATTTAATTGCTTTTTAAAAATCTTTATATGCATGATAGTTCCGCTTTAAAGGATATCAAAGAACACTTTTTATTTATTGTTTGGTTTTAAAATATAAAATGAGCTGGTCCACACACTAATGGATCTGTACCAGCAACCTATAGACACAGTGAGATTTCAATGATATCGTATCTGCTATAATTGCGCTGTATCTTTAATAAAATGAATGGAACTGCAAAGGAATCATGTTTGAGGCTTTCACTGGTTCAGATGTTCAATCTCATGGGCAGCGCATTTGCAATGGGTGTCAGAGGGTCCTCACATCTAAAAATGAATTATAGTGTTTTAAATTAAATAATGGCTACTTTATATCAAAGATGTCCAGTACCGGTATGTATTGCCCTCCTAACTGTCATGGGTGCTGGGAATTGAATTTAAAATAGAAAATGATTGATGGAAACCGGTCCTGGCGAAGAGATAAGATAATATATTTTTTTGTCCTTCTGTCTATAATCTCCCCATAACTTAATACCTTTTTATAGCTTAAACCTTGTATAAGATTCTTCCGGCCAAAGCAGCTGACCAACATTAAGACTAGCGTATCACGTTTTGCCATCCAATTGCGCTAGTGGGAATGCATGCCTGTGGTAGCCTATTGGAGCGGCCCACTACATGCGCTTCCGTGCTATCAGAGTGCATTATCGCATGCAATCCGATAGTGTTAAATTACCGAAGCACAGCGCATGCGCACATTTTCCACAAATGTGCCCAGTTAAAATTAGATAAAAATTGTCCCTGTACGCCCTACAAGGTAAGACAGGCTTATCTGACATCACAGATAACTTCTGGGTAAGGGCAAGTGAAAATCTAGAAATATGGCCTTTAAAAGTAGACGTGGACTTTTGAAAGAGGGCGTGGTCAAAACTGGGCATGTGCAGTGTGCTGCTTTCCATCGTAAAGAGAGAAGTTGAGTCAGAACCATTTACAGTAGAAGAGACTATGGGGTGAGTAAACTACCTGGGAGTTTTTGGTGCATAAATAAAAGGGATTTTTTTCCCCTCTGCATCTGAAAACTACCAGAGGCTGCAGGGAGTTGTAGTTTTGCAAGTTTAGGATTTCCATTGGTTGAAAAGGTGCAATGTAATATATATATGGAGTATGGATAGTCTGGGAGCCATAGGTGAGAAGCCACAGGACAAACTAATTGCCAGGCGAGCAAGGTCCTGTCTTTGTCTAGACTGGGGTTCTCTAGAAATCTATGAGAAATAATGAAATGTCTTCTCTGTTTCTGAATAGCGTTCCCCATGCATGAGCTGTCATTGGGTAATGTATGGGAACTCATTGGGCAATTTAAAAAAGTCTGACAATTTGAAAAAAGGGGATTTAATTTTGCCTATGATATCATTAAAGGGGAACTGAAGCTAAACTGCTTTGCATGATACAGAGAGATAAAAAATAAAATAAAAAATAAAAAAAAACAGGTTTACAGATTATTATATCTGTTGTATTCAATTAGATCAACTGGACTTGAAATGTAGTTCTTGAAGACGTTTCGCTAGTCATCCGACTGGCTTTCTCAATTCAGAATGACTTGTACAAGAATCTGTGGCAATTATGTACCCTGGAAAATCCCAATTAGCATATCACAGCCAAGTGTTAAGGGCGTGATTGGATAGAGGCTAAGAGGTGTTATAGGAACGCCCAGAGTAAGGTGTTAAAACAGCATTGTACATGGCAGACAGTTGGTGTCGAACCCCCCCACCTCTATTTAGGCTTGGTTTCTTTATTTTCACATAAATGGCCTCCTTAACACCTCTCTTGAACCAGTCACGTTCCTTCGCCAGTATGTTAACATTACAATCTTCAAAGGTATGTCCTTTATCCTTAAGATGCAGATACACGGCTGAGTCCTGACCCGAGGAATTGGCTCTTCTGTGCTGGGCCATACGATGATGCAGTTGCTGTTTGGTCTCCCCCACATACAAATCAGAGCAGTCTGCACGCACGCATGCATATATGATGTGGCTTCTTGTGTTTGGTTATTGGGTCTTCGGATTGTACCAATTGCTGCTCAGTGTGTTGTTCGGTTTTTTAAACCCAGACAGTGTGTCCTTGTTGGACTTGTGCCTGATACCACCTATTTCAAATACAGGGATAAGTTCTATAAGCAAAAACATGGATGTGCTATGGGATCTCCAGTTTACCTATTGTGGCCAACCTTTACATGGAGGAGGGTAGAAACAAGGCGCTAATACCTTTAAGGCATAGCACCCAGCCACTGGTTCAGTATGTTGATGACACCTGGGTTAAAATCCACCAGTACAAGCTTTCACAGAACACATTACTGCGGTGGACCAAAACATTAAATTCACAAGGGAAGAGGTACAAAACAACAAACGGCTTTCTTGGACTGCTTGTAGAAGTTAAGGAAAATGGTAAACTGGAAGTAGAGGTTTACAGAAAACCAACACACACAGATCAGTATTTGAGTTTGACTCCACCACCCTTAGATCACAAGCCTGGGGGTCATCAGAACCCTGCAACACAGAGCCGAAACATCCCCCACTAGCACAGAGGCGAAGGCTAAAGAAAGAAACATCTCAGAGGAGCCCTTAAAACTTGTGGAATCCAGACTGGGCCTTTGTCCAAAAGAAGTAGAAGGAAGAAAAGACACGAATACCAACAGTGAAGAGGAAAAGCAAGACAGGAGGAAGAACATGGTCATCCCAATGTAGCAGGGGTCTCCGAGAAATTAAGAATTTTCAAAAAACATCGTATCCCTGTCTGCTTTAAACCGAACAACACACTGAGGCAGCAATTGGTACATCCGAAAGACGAATACCTAAACACAAGAAAAGCGACATCATATACGCAGCGCAGTGAAGAATGCTCTGATTTGTATGTGGGGTGAGACCAAACCAAACAGCAACTGCATCAACGATGGCCCAGCACAAAGAGCCAATTCTCCGCGGTCAGGACTCAGCCGTGTATCTGCCATCTTAAGGATAAAGGACATACCTTTGAGAGTTGTAATGTTAACATACTGGCGAAGGAACTGACTGGTTCAAGAGAGGTGTTAAGGAGGCCATTTATGTGAAAATAAAGAAACCAAGCCTAATAGAGGTGGGGGCTTCGACACCAACTGTCTGCCATGTACAATGCTGTTTTAACACCTACTCTGGGCGTTCCTATAACCACCTCTTAACCACTATCTAACACACCCTTAACACCTGGCTGTGATATGCTAATGGGATTTTCCAGGGTACATAATTGCCACAGATTCTTGTACAGTCATTCTGAATTGAGAAAGCCAGTCGGAGACTCGTCGCAAAGTCCAAGAACTACATTTCAAGTCCAGTTGATCTAATTGAATACAACAGATATACCATGACCTGGATGAATGAGAACCTTCACAAGCATATTTACAGATTATTATATATATAAATCCCCCCCAAACCCCAATATTTAGAAAGCTGAGGAGGAGCAGAGGAAGCATCTAGGAGAATAGCATTCAGTCATTGGTTGTGACGCCAACTGCCATATCAATAGCTGTAGTGGTGTTCACATAGTGTTAAGCCCCCCCAACAATCAAACATTTAAAACCCATGGTTTAGGAGCCTGGGCAATTGGCCTGTTAATTCTGTTAAGTCTAATTGTAAATTGGTGGTTTTAACACCAAGGAAAGGGCATATTTATAAATGTGTGGTATTCCGAAATAGGCGCTATTTTTAAGACTGCAATTGTAAATTTAGGGAAAATTTACAATCGCCCATTCCTAGCTCACTGAGCTCATGCATGCTCAGAGCGATTAACGGGGAGGAAAGAGAGAAATTATCCATTCAGATATTTTGTATATCCATGTGCTAATGAGAGGGGGTAGAGTAAGGCTGGGTTCACACTAGGGTCAAGTAATGCTGCGGGGGAACATCACACTTAGCGTTATCACACAACAGTGTCCATTGATTTCAATGGCACCGGTATGGGATAACACAGCAAACTGCAGCAAACAATGCGTTGCCGGCAATGTACTGTATCGCAGCTCTTAGGTGTGAACAGTACCATTCACTCCATTCACATTCACTCCATTCACTCAAGCAAAGCCTTTTGGTTTGACATTGCACCAAAATGTTCCCTAGTGTTGACAGGCCCTAAAACTGGAAGTGGTGGGGTCTTTCTGTAGTACATAATGCATTAGGGTTATTCAATAAAAGTTCTTATTGTTAAAAATGGTGCTAATTTTGCCCCAACCAATCAGATGTTAGCTTTCAAATGTTGAATAAGATCTGATTGGTTGGGGCAAAATTAGCACCATTTTTAACGAAAAGAACTTTTATTAAATAACCCTGATACAGGAAGATTCAATAAAAGTTCTTTAAAATGGTGCTAATTTTACCCCAACCAATCACATTAGTTAACATTTGAAAGCTAACATCTGATTGGTTGGAGCAAAAGTAGCACCATTTTTAATGATAAGAACTTTAATTGGATCTTCCTGTATGTGTATAAACGTGTATAGATGTGTAGCCATTATCATGTATATTATGCCTCTGCATAGCAGTGGTTGAATTTGGGGATGAAGTGTTCCTTATGAATGTATAAGGTATGTTTGGAAATAATATGCTAGATATTTTTTTTTACATTTTTTTTTTTATAAAAAAAAAAAAAGCAAAATATACTGTCCAGGGATCAGCATTGCAAAAGCCATGGAGTGAAGATAGAGAGACGTTAATCGAGTTTATGGAGCCAATGAAAAAGATTTCTGGGAAATGATTTCAGACAGATGACAGCTCTGACACATCTGTTTCTAGCTACTGGTGTGCTTATCTCTTCCTCGTATCCTCTACTTTACATCAAAGCTGTTTTCATTCATGAGGTTTTGAGGTTGTATAAGATCAGTCTTGTAACTCACAGGGGCAGCCCCAACCTTAAAATTTCATATTAATTGATGTAAAGGCCCTTTAAAAAAAAAACCAACTTACTGTTACAAATGGGTTTTCTCGATTCCTGGGAAATCATGTTTCTACATTCTTTATATTCTCTAAATTCTCTATATTATCTACATTCTCTATATTCTCTACATTATTTATATTCTCTACATGCTCTATATTCTCTACATTATTTATATTCTCTACATGCTCTATATTCTCTATATTATTTATATTCTCTACATGCTCTATATTCTCTATATAATTTATATTCTTTACATGCTCTATATTCTCTGTATTATTTATATTCTCTACATCCTTTATATTCTCTATATTATTTATATTCTCTACATGCTCTATATTCTCTGTATTATTTATATTCTCTACATGCTCTATATTCTCTATATAATTTATATTCTTTACATGCTCTATATTCTCTGTATTATTTATATTCTCTACATGCTCTATATTCTCTATATTATTTATATTCTCTACATGCTCTATATTCTCTATATTGTTTATATTCTCTACATGCTCTATATTCTCTATATTATTTATATTCTCTACATGCTCTATATTCTCTATATTATTTATATAATAAATGTATATAAAATTATATAATATTTTCTGTTGGGTTCTCTCATGCCAGGGAAGTCCAGAGTTTAGAAATTATTGGTTGGTAAAATAAAATAAGATTTATAATTGGCCCAGCATGGTTAGACAGCATGGCATGGCATTCTTTTAGTATAGTAACCATGTTTGTCCAAGCAAGTTCCTCGATTGGCCACCAATGTAGGTAAGTACAATGTGTTGTTTTTTGTTTTTTTTAATATTAGGTTATAATCCCTGCTCTGATATGCAGTATCTGTGTGGGACACACTAAAAAAAAGCAGGATGATCCCCCCGAAGCTGGCTTCTAAAAGCCTCTTCACTTATGGGCTTTTAACCAATGGGAAAATGGGCTCCTTGCAGAGGACGTCTTCTCATTGATCAGCCCTTCCATAGTCCTGAACAATGGCAGGGGAGCCCTGCAAGCAGCTCACAAAGCCAACTTTGCAAGGCTTATTCTCAGGATTGAGGTAAGACCCAGAGGTGAGGTCACCATGGTTTATATCCTCACCCTGGGTACTATTATCTGGGAAGGGGCACTGGGGAGAGGGCACAAAACTATAGATACAAACAGCTTTTTTTTTGCTTTCCTTTGGAACTAAATAACATAAGATCTATTTGTATCCAGAATACATACTGGACCGGGTATTGTACATTGTGACCCAGGCAGGAAACAGATGTGAAACAGCAGGCTCTCTATTTCCATCGGCCACAGGTGATTGGTTGCCGTGAGAAGAGATGCTGTGATTTTATCAGTGTTTTCTTTGTAACCCCAGTGCAGAGACATCACTCAGAACTGTAGAAAGAGTAGAAGCCGTTTCCTTTCATACATTCACAGAATTATTAACATATCAGTGAACACACCCGAAGCCAAGCGACCGTCAGACAACTAGGACAACTAAAGTATTAAAAACCATATTTACCTTAGTCTCAAGTCTCATTTTGCTGCAGCTTCTCATTAATACACTTTTTCTGCTTGATAAAAGTTACCTGAAGTTCTGGTACCTTGAAGTGCAAGGGTTGTCAATGTGAAAGGGGATTAAAACAATAGGAGCCAAGATGGAGTAACACTGGACAAAAAGTAACACTGGACAAAAGTCCATTCTATTAAATGGTTTTACCTTCAGATGTTCCAGACCCATTCATTTTGTGATCGGAAGTTGATCGAAAAAAAGATTGGGCCAGGCAGTTCTTGTGACATCGTTCTTCTGGTGTTTCAACACCAATTGTCTGCCACATTTCCCACCTCTGATAACACCTCTTAGCCACAATGTAATCAACACCTTGCATTCAGGAGGCCCCTAACCCCTGGCTCTTATATGCTAATTGGGACACATTCCAGGGTATTTATTGCCAACAGATTCCTGTACAAGTCATTCTAGATTGAGATCCAGACGGATGACTAGCAAAACGTCAAACATTTTAAATCCCCTGTAGAGTAAATAAAGGGGCTTGTTCAATAAAAAGTTGCAAAAATTATACTTGTGCAGTAACTGGTGGCTTTTTATTATTATTATTATTATTATTGTGGATTTATATAGCGCCAACATCTTCTGTAGCAGATATATTCACATCAGGCCCTGTCCCAAAGAGCTTACAATCTAAGCACAGGTAACCGTAAAAACAAAGCGCTACGAAGATGCAAACATTTGTCATTGCTAATGAACCGGAGAGCTGACATAACACTGGCTGGTGAACTGGAGAGCTGCCCTAACACTGGTTGATGAACCGGAGAGCTGACTTAACACTGGCTGGTAAACTGGAGAGCTGCCTTAACACTGGTTGATTAACAGGAGAGCTGACTTAACACTGCCTGGTGAACTGGAGAGCTGACTTAACACTGGCTGGTGAACTGGAGAGCTGACTTAACACTGGCTGGTGAACTGGAGAGCTGACTTAACACTGGTTGATGAACTGGAGAGGTGACTTAACACTGGTTGATGAACTGGAGAGCTGACTTAACACTGGCTGATGAACTGGAGAGCTGACTTAACACTGGCTGATGAACCGGAGAGCTGACTCAATACTGGTTGATGAACTGAAGAGCTGACTCAACACTGGTTGATGAACTGAAGAGCTGAAATAACACTGGTTGATGAACTGAAGAGCTGACTTAACACTGGCTGGTGAACTGGAGAGCTGACTTAACACTGGCTGGTGAACTGGAGAGCTGACTTAACACTGGTTGATGAACTGGAGAGCTGACTTAACACTAACTGGTGAACTGGAGAGCTGACTTAACACTGGCTGGTGAACTGGAGAGCTGACTTAACACTAACCGGTGAACTGGAGAGCTGACTTAACACTGGCTGGTGAACTGGAGAGCTGACTCAACACTGGCTGGTGAACTGGAGAGCTGACTTAACAGTGGTTTGTTTACTGAAGGGCTGACTGAGCAGTAAGTGGTGAACTGAAAATCTGACTTGGTAATTTAAGTGCCCATATACAGACTGGTAATATATGTGGCAAACACAGAGAACAGTAATATAAGTACCCAAACACAGACCGGTAATATAACTGCCAAAGTACAGGTGCGCGCAGGTGTGTGCTTTCTTTACTTGAAGACCGGGACAAACAACCTGTGTGGCGCTGTCTGCATGCACCGCTGTTTCTTCACCCCACCCCTTTTGCTTAAAGGGTATGTCCACCCCTAAAAATATTTTTAGATATATGATTCCCCCTGTCCCCCCAGCCCCAACCGCTCTATTTTTATTCTTAGAAAGTGCCCCAAACTCTACTTACCTCCCCTCTTTCCTCCGCCGTGCTGCCAGCCCTCAGCTTGCGAGAAAATGCAAGCAGAGGGGCGGGACCGGCAGTCGCGTCTATGATTGGCTGAGCGGCAGCCAATCACGGACGCGGCTGCCGGGAGTTCTTTGCAGCTGGGGAAAGAGGGAAGGTAAGTAGAGTTTGGGGCACTTTCTAAGAATACAGATAGAGCGGTTGGGGCTGAGGGGACAGGGGGAATCATATATCTAAAGGGATTTACACTAGCGGGAGGGAATCCTAAGAGGGAGGGAGAGGGAGGGAGAGGGAGGGAGAGGGAGGGGGAGGAAGGGGGAGGGAGGGGGAGAAGGGCTGCAGTACGCATGCCAAACTTCTCCCGGAGGCCAGGTAGCAGGCAGTGTCCTATATGGACTCTGCTATCCTCCTGGTGGGCAGTTTTTGGGACTTTGGGGGGGACTACAGGAGAACCAGATGGAGCTGGGATGTAAGGTAAGGGTTAAACTACACTACACAATGGGGCCAGTAGTGGGGGGGATTATAGTTTTGGGGGTGGACATGCCCTTTAATGACATAATCCTGGGGGAACAGGGTTAAGGGTCCACGCACAGTATTTACAGCGTGGACTCTCGGCCATGATGGACTTTCTAGAACACTTTTTTTTAAAAATGTTAGGCTATTGCATGTCACCCTTCAAACTTCCCCAGGCTGCGTGGCCCTGAGCAAAATCTTTAATTTGCCTCATTAGAGCAGAGTCCCTAATTATAATCAATGCTGTGTAAAGTTACTCCACATTGGCTGCATTGACATGTTATCATAATTATATATATATTTAAAGTACAACATAGCATAAATGTTGTACAGGTGAAAATATTTCCACTACCAAAAAGTTTAAGCACATGTCTGTCTTTTTGAAGGCCCCCAGTACACCTTGGCACACCCTCTTTAAGGAACCCTGAGCTAAGGATCTTTTCTACATGTGTTTTTGAATAGTATAGTATTTGAGGTTGAATAAAGACATACATCCATCTAATGCAACCTACTCAGCAATACCCACATTTCCTACATAACAGTTGATCCAGAGGAAGGCAAAAAAAAAGGACAGTGTGAAGGGGAAATAATTACTTCCTGGCTTCAAATGACAATCGGAAATATCCGTAGATCAACTCCAACTTAATGTATCAATACCAGTAACATGCAACATTCTTTGTTATTAGAAACTTATGCAGCTTTTTTTTTAACTATCCAATGAACCTGCCATTCACCATGTCCGAAGGAAGACAGTTCCATAGTTTTATTGTACTCACAGTAAAATACCCTTTACTGAACCTGAAGACTAAACTTCTTTTCTTCCAGTCTTAAGGGATGTCTGTGTGTCCTCTGAAATGTTCTATTCTAAACAATGCCCCAGATAGTTTATTGTATGGACCATTAATGTATTTATACAGAGTAATCATATCCCCACGCAAGCACCTTTATGTCAGTGTGCATTATTTTAACTTATTCAATCTGTCTTGATATTCAAGCCCTTATTAATTTAGTTGCCTTGTATGTTTGTTTAGTCTGTGTATTGATTGAAGAACGGGAGGTAAGACATAGCTCCTTATCCTCTCGGTCTTTAATCAATGCATTAAAAGAATAGTTCACTTTGGTAGTGAACTATTCCTTTAAATACAGTATTTTAATATATTTTATGACACAATAGTTACACATTATACCTTAAAAATTTTTACACAATTAAAATTCTTGTTTTTGTAGAAGTTAACCTTGTATTCTGTATTGTTACTGGGCCCCAGTAATAAATACCCACTGGGAATTATCTATTTACTAGGTACGTATTTGGACAATGTAGATTAGTTTAGATATTGATACTATGAATTGAAGCCCATAACTATAGTATGAAACTAGAAAGGGAAAGTTTAAGTATAAACTTTGAATTTGGCTTGAAGGGCTGCATTTTGGAAGGGAATATGTGTGTTTGCTGCAGATTTTAAAACTCAATAATGGGAATGATGAGTTTGTAGTGAAGCTTGTTTGGGACAAAAAAAACTTTTGTACGTACCCAGCCCAAAGTGGTGCTAATTTTGATCCAATCAATCAGAAAGCTAACATCTGATTGGTTAGGGCAAAATAAGCACCATTTTCAATGATAAGAACTTTTATTGAATCTCTCTGTATCTTTTTGATGATTGGTCAAAATTAGTTTTTTTTACTTTAGTTACCCTTTAGGTATGGCTGCCACAGTAATGGATAAGTAGATCAGTAGGTGTGTGTACCTGTGTCGGGTTGGGGGTTAAAAAAACAAACTTTTTTGATGATTGGTCAAAATTAGTTTTTTTGACTTTAGTTACCCTTTAAGTATGGCTGCCACAGTAATGGATAAGTAAATCAGTAGGTGCGTGTACCTGGGTCTGGTTGAGGGGGTATGTTTTTTTTGTGTTTACAACCATATTTTATTGAGGATAAATCTAAATAAGTTTTTTTGACTTTAGTTAACCTTTAAATATGGCTGCCACCGTAATGGATAAGTAGATCAGTAGGTGTGTGTACCTGTGTCTGGTTGAAGGGGTATGTCTTTTTTGTGTTTACAACCATAAAACTATCTTTTATTGAGAATAAATCTAAATTTTTCTTTTTTTACTTTAGTCACCCTTTAGGTATGGCTGCCACAGTAATGGATAAATAGATCAGTAGGTGTGTGTACCAGTGTCCGGTTGGGGGTTAAAAAAACAAATCTTTTTTATTATTAATCAAAATTAATTTTTTTGACTTTAGTCACCCTTTAAGTATGGCTGCCACCATAATGGATAAGTAGATTAGTAGGTGTATGTACCTGGGTCTGGTTGAGGGGGTATGTCTTTTTTGTGTTTATAACCATAAAACTATCTTTTATTGAGGATAAATCTAAATTCGTTTTTTGACTTTAGTTACCCTTTAAATATGGCTTCCATGGGAATGGAAAGGTAAGTCAGTAGGTGGGTGTACCTGGGTCTGTGTGGGGGGTTGGGGGTATCACCATTTGTATTTATGACCATGAAAAAAATTTTTTTGAAATATCCACATTTGAGGATTGTTACCATTATAGTCTATGGGAAAAAATGTCCGTAAATTCGCTGATAACGCCGTAACGCTTCCGATTCCTTAGCTAGAAGAAAGCACACTTCTCCTATATGCCCCGCACGTCTGTACCGATTTTCATGTCTCTAGCTCAAAAACTGTGGGAGGAGATACGGTCCAAAAAAGCGGAAGAATAAAACGGAAGAAGAAAAAGAAGAAGAAGAAGAAGAAATAGAAAGAACAGTAATTTGGCTTTTTCAAGACAAATTAATAAAAGGACAGACAGATGGGGGAAAAGATACAAAGTCAGGCGGATGGGGAAACTAATGTCCAAATCTAAAGGTTCATTTGAAGGTTACTAATAAATGTATCATTTCACTAATTCACTGAACTTTTGACCGAATGTAAAAAATGGACCAAATGTTTAAAACACACAAAATTTACAAATTTGGGCTACAGAAATAATTTGGTGAACATAATTGATGTACAGAAATTATTTGGTAAACTGAATTGATAGACTAGTTTTACAAACATTATTGGGTGAACAATTTGTTTTACAAAAATAAATTGGTGAACAGAAAAGACAGACTTGTTCCATGGAAATTAGTGGGGTGGACAAAATTATTCCACAGAAATTATTTAATGAACAGAATTGATAGACTTGTTTGGCAAAAATTATTTGGTGGACAAATTTGTTTTACAGAAATTATTTGGTGAACAGAATTGACAGACTTGTTCTACAGAAATTATTTGGTGAACTTTATAAGATTGTTGTGTTTTAGAAACACAGATGCAGAACCAGAAGCAGCATTACTTACCTTTGCGAGATCCCACAATGTTGTAATTTTGGCGCCTGGGCCATGGGTTGGGCATCACTGCTTAGATAGATAGATGAGGCTGTAGTTGGTTTCTTATTTAGCTGGTTTATTCAAGGGAAAATTTAACTCAGAACAACTCTAAAGTCAGGTATCCACCCCCTCCCTCAGCCCACACCAATAGAAGAGGATGGCCCCACTATCTCCGCTGCCGAAACTTTTCGCAGGGTGACGCTGTGATTCTTGCGTGCTGCCTAGTGGGGCCTTGTCCATAAAAAGAAAATAAGGACTGTGACATTTAGTAGTATTTTCTTACAGCAGAGATTAAAGGAAACGTTTTCCATTTACCAGAATTTATTTAGGTAATGCATGACAGCTACCATTTCTAAAGGGGAAGAGTATCATATACCAGATATTTCTTATTAAAGAGTTTAAAGGGAAATATATTATGGGCAAGAGTCATTAGGTGTACACATTTTTTCTGAAGGGATTAAAGGGAAAGCAAACAATTTAACAGTTTATATATTTTTTAACAAAGATTAAAGGGAATGCTTGCCATTTACCATTATCAATACCAAACATAACTCTTGGTGCACAAAATTGCATTTTTTACACAAAAAGTATGCTTGTTTTTCAATAGTTAATTTTGTGTACAAAAACCATACACTTATGCTACAAGATGTATTTGATCTACAAAATTTTCTTTTTGCCAGCATAATGTTTCTTTTCATCACTTTTTGTATACAAAAAAAAATCAGTTCAATCCACTGTACATGTTGTTCACAAAAAAGATTTTGGTCATTAAAATATACATTTTGGTGCTACAGTTGTTTTTTGTTGACAAAATGTATGTCAATATAGTATTGTCACCAAATGTTATTTATTTTTTTTGTTGTTGACTAAATGTGTTTTGTCACCACAGAACTTCTTTTGGTCGACTAAATATGGTTTTGTCCCCAATGTGTTGGTTTTTGTTCACTAAATGTATTTTGTTACCACTGAATATTTTGTTACAAAATGATCTAGGAACAAACGGCACCCCATACAGATAAGCTTAGGATGTTTTAATTAGTGCTCACTTAGTAAAATGAAGGTCTAAAACACACCTATCCTGGCTAATAACACAGGAACAAATTAATAAAATTATATCTCTTGCTTTCCGACGTTATTCCTAATCAAAGATACATTAGTGTAAATATGTAAAAACTTACCTTATTCCCCTTTCAACCCTAATGAAGAAAGATATCAAGACAGCTCCTCCTCTTTCACTGAGCATGTCTGTACCACTGGGATAGGAAAAGGAACTGAGAAAGTAAAGATTCTACTTAACCCAGATCATCATTTAGGGGTTGCATAGAAAGATTATATCATCGTGCATGGAATTCTGTGCTATAAATCAGGATAAAGTTTGTTTTAGACCTTAGCTCTCCTTTATGTTGTTTTCAACATTTAGTTGCCCTTTAAAATTCAGACACTAATTAAAATAGGGAATTTTAATAAACAAACCACAGCATAGTATATGATTTATATAGGTTCAAGTAAAAGTTATATTTTAGTTTAGTTTAGTAACTGTTGCAATATCACTATGGCAGCATCTAAACAGGAAACAGAACTTCCCTGCTGGTAAATAACTGGTTGGCTATAGAAAAATCCATGTTTAAAAAAAAAAGAAGAAGAAAAAAAACCAACAGCCGTGCACTGTGGGTATATGTAGAGCGGGTGCAGTATTCACACAAGGTAGTGAAAGTCCTTTGCGTGATGGCCGTGTTTAGAAATGCGTGGGAACGGAGTAAACTAGTTTGCAGTTTGGCCTATGTGCACATTAGGCAAGTGGTGAGAACCGGTCAGGACCAACAGTTTAGATGTCACCAGTTAACACTGCAATAGAACCCAGAGTCACATGTTGTAAAGCACCGAATAGGACAATCGCTTTAATGTATGAACTGTGGTGCCAAAGCAACAAGAGATGCAAACATTTGTCATTGCTATTTAAGGAGAATTAATCCTCTGCAGCAATAGTTTTCTTTCTGGCTACTCCCACAGTCATTGCCACTGACAATATCCCATATCTGACATTGAGAACATATGTTAATTAAAGAGGAGGGGCTTTGAAAACAGAGTCCTATTCGACCCCACTCTTGCACACATCTGCAAGGATTTTGTATGTTCTCCCGTGCTTGCGTGGGTTTCCTCCGGGCACTCTGGTTTCCCCCACAATCATAAACATACTGATAGGTTGTATTATCAAATAAACATGCTTAGATTGTAAGCTCTTTGGGACAGGCCTGATGTGAATATATCCATGTAACCGTAAAGCGCTAACGAAGATGCAAACATTTGTCATTGCTATTTAGGAGAATTATACTCATGCAGCAATAGTTTTCTTTCTGGCTACTCCCACAGTCATTGCCACTGACAATCATCCCATATCTGACATTGGAGAACATATGTTAATAAAGGAGGAGGGGCTTGAAAACAGAGTCCTAAGTTCGATTCCACTCTTGCACACATCTGCAAGGAGTTTGTATGTTCTCCCGTGCTTGCGTGGGTTTCCTCCGGGCACTCTGGTTTCCCCCACAATCATAAAGACATACTGATAGGTTGTATGTATCAATAAACATGCTTAGATTGTAAGCTCTTTGGGACAGGGCCTGATGTGAATATATCCATGTAACCGTAAAGCGCTACAGAAGATGCAAACATTTGTCATTGCTATTTAAGGAGAATTATACTCATGCAGCAATAGTTTTCTTTCTGGCTACTCCCACAGTCATTGCCACTGACAATCATCCTATATCTGACATTGGAGAACATATGTTAATAAAGGAGGAGGGGCTTGAAAACAGAGTCCTGAGTTCGATTCCACTCTTGCACACATCTGCAAGGAGTTTGTATGTTCTCCCCGTGCTTGCGTGGGTTTCCTCCGGGCACTCTGGTTTCCCCCACAATCATAAAGACATACTGATAGGTTGTATGTATCAAATAAACATGCTTAGATTGTAAGCTCTTTGGGACAGGGCCTGATGTGAATATATCGAAGCATGGTTTATTTGATACTACAACCTATCAGTATGTCTTTATGATTGTGGGGAAACCATGTGCCGGAGGAAACCCACGCAAACATGGGGAGTACATACAAAGTCCTTGCAGAATGGTGTGCAAGAGTGGAATCGAACTCAGGACTCTGTTTTCAAGCCCCTCCTCCTTTATACATTGTTCTCCAATGTCAGATATAGGATATTGTCAGTGGCAATGACTGTGGGAGTAGCCAGAAAGAAAACTATTGCTGCATGAGTATAATTCTCCTTAAATAGCAATGACAAATGTTTGCATCTTCTGTAGCGCTTTACGGTTACATGGATATTTCACATCAGGCCCTGTCCCAAAGAGCTTACAATCTAAGCATGTTTATTTGATACATACAACCTTCAGTATGTCTTTATGATTGTGGGGGAACCAGAGTGCCCGGAGGAAACCCACGCAGCACGGGGAAACATACAAACTCTTGCAGATGTGTGCAAGAGTGGAATCGAACTCAGGACTCTGTTTTCAAGCCCCTCCTCCTTTATTAACTATGTTCTCCATGTCAGATATGGGATGATTGCAGTGGCAATGACTGTGGGAGTAGCCAGAAAGAAAACTATTGCTGCAGGATATAATTCTCCTTAAATGCAATGACAAATGTTTGCATCTCTGTAGCGCTTTACGGTTACATGATATATTCATTCACATCAGGCCCTGTCCCAAAGAGCTTACAATCTAAGCATGTTTATTTATACATACAACCTATCAGTATGTCTTTATGATTGTGGGGGAAACCAGAGTGCCCGGAGGAAACCCACGCAGCACCGGGAGAACATACAAACCTCCTTGCAGATGTGTGCAAGAGTGGAATCGAACTCAGGACTCTGTTTTCAAGCCCCTCCTCCTTTATTAACATATGTTCTCCAATGTCGATATGGATGATTGTCAGTGGCAATGACGTGGAGTAGCCAGAAAGAAAACTATTGCTGCATGAGTATAATTCTCCTTAAATAGCAATGACAAATGTTTGCATCTTCTGTAGCGCTTTACGTTCATGGATATATTCACATCAGCCCTGTCCCAAAGAGCTTACAATCTAAGCATGTTTATTTGATACACTACAACCTATCAGTATGTCTTTATGATTGTGGGGGAAACCAGAGTGCCCGGAGGGAAACCCACGCAAGCACGGGGAAACATACAAACTCCTTGCAGATGTGTGCAAGAGTGGAATCGAACTTAGGACCTGTTTCAAGCCCCTCCTCCTTTATTAACATATTTTCTCCAATGTCAGATATGGGATGATTGTCATGGCAATGACTGTGGGAGTAGCCAGAAAGAAACTATTGCTGCATGAGTATAATTCTCCTTAAATAGCAATGACAATGTTTGCATCTTCTGTAGCGCTTTCGTTACATGGATATATTCACATCAGGCCCTGTCCCAAGAGCTTACAATCTAAGCATGTTTATTTGATACATACAACCTATCAGTATGTCTTTATGATTGTGGGGGAAACCAGAGTGCCCGAGGAAACCCCCGCAAGCACGGGAGAAACATACAAACTCCTTGCAGATGTGTGCAAAGTGGAATCGAACTTAGGACTCTGTTTTCAAGCCCCTCCTCCTTTATTAACATATTTCTCCAATGTCAGATATGGGATGATTGTCAGTGGCAATGACTGTGGGAGTAGCCAGAAAGAAAACTATTGCTGCATGAGTATAATTCTCCTTAAATGCAATGAACAATGTTTGCATCTCTTGTTGGCTTTGGCACCACAGTTCATACATTAAAGCGATTGTCCTATTCGGTGCTTTACAACATGTGACTCTGGGTTCTATTGCAGTGTTAACTGGTGACATCTAAACTGTTGGTCCTGACCGGTTCTCACCACTTGCCTAATGTGCACATAGGCCAAACTGCAAACTAGTTTACTCCGTTCCCACGCATTTCTAAACACGGCCACACGCAAGGACTTTCACTACCTTGTGTGAATACTGCACCCGCTCTACATATCCCACAGTGCACGGCTGTTGGTTTTTTTTCTTCTTCTTCTTTTTTTTTAAACAGTGATTTTTTCTATAGCCAACCAGTTATTTACCAGCAGGGAAGTTCTGTTTCCTGTTTAGATGCTGCCATAGTTGATATTGCAACAGTTACTAAACTAAACTAAAATATAACTTTTACTTGAACCAATAAATCATATTATATGCTGTGGTTTGTTTATTAAAATTCCCTATTTTAATTAGTGTCTGAATTTTAAAGGGCAACTAAATGTTGAAAACAACATAAAGGAGAGCTAAGGTCTAAAACAAACTTTATCCTGATTTATAGCACAGATTCCATGCACGTGATATAATCTTTCTATGCAACCCCTAAATGATGATCTGGGTTAAGTAGAATCTTTACTTTCTCAGTTCCTTTTCCTATCCCAGTGGTACAGACATGCTCAGTGAAAGAGGAGAGCTGTCTTGATATCTTTCTTCATTAGGGTTGAAAGGGGAATAAGGTAAGTTTTTTACATATTTACACTATGTATTTCTTGATTAGGAATACGTCGGAAAGCAAGAGATATAATTTTATTAATTGTTCCTGGTTTATTAGCCAGGATAGGTGTGTTTTAGACTTCATTTTACTAAGTAGCACTAATTAAAAACTCCTAAGCTTATCTGTATGGGTGGCCGTTTGTTCCTAGATCATTTTGTAACAAAATATTTCAGTGGTAACAAAATACATTTAGTGAACAAAAACCAACACATTGGGACAAACCATATTTAGTCGACCAAAAGGAGTTCTGTGGTGACAAAACACATTTAGTCAACACAAAAAAATAAATACATTTGGTGACAATACTATATTGACATACATTTTGTCAACAAAAAACAACTGTAGCACCAAAATGTATATTTTAATGGACCAAAAATCTTTTTTGTGAACAACATGACTAGGATTGAACTGATTTTTTTTTGTATACAAAAAGTGATGAAAAGAAACATTATGCTGGCAAAAGAAAATTTGAGATCAAATACATCTTGTAGCATAAGTGTATGGTTTTGTTACACAAAATTAACTATTGAAAAACAAGAACTTTTTGTGTAAAAAATGCAATTTTGTGCACACCAAGAGTATGTTTGGTATTGATAATGGTAAATGGCAAGCATTCCCTTTAATCTTTGTTAAAAAATATATAACTGTTAAATGTTTGCTTTCCCTTTAATCCCTTCAGAAAAAATGTGTACACCTAATGACTCTTGCCCATAATATATTTCCCTTAAAACTCTTTAATAAGAAATATCTGGTATTATACTCTTCCCCTTTAGAAATGGTAGCTGTCATGCATACTAAATAAATTCTGGTAAATGGAAAACGTTTCCTTTAATCTCGTGCTGTAAGAAAATACTACTAATGTCACAGTCCTTATTTTCTTTTTATGGACAAGGCCCCACTAGGCAGCACGCAAGAATCCAGCGTCACCCTGCGAAAGTTTCGGCAGCGGAGATAGTGGGCCATCCTCTTCTATTGGTGTGGGCTGAGGGAGGGGGTGGATACCTGACTTTAGAGTTGTTCTGAGTTAAATTTTCCCTTGAATAAACCAGCTAAATAAGAAACCAACTACAGCCCACTATCTATCTAAGCAGTGATGCCCAACCCATGGCCCGCGCCAAAATTACAACATTGTGGGATCTCGCAAAGGTAAGTATGCTGCTCGCTTCTGGTTCTGCATCTGTGTTTCTAAAACACAATCTTATAAGTTCACCATAATAATGTCTGTAGAACAAGTCTGTCAATTCTGTTCACCAAATAATTTCTGTAAAACAAATTTTGTCCACCAAATAATTTTGCCAAACAAGTCTATCAATTCTGTTCATTAAATATTTCTGTGGAATAATTTTGTCCACCCCACTAATTTCCATGGAACAAGTCTGTCTTTTCTGTTCACCAATTTATTTTTGTAAAACAAATTTTTCACACCAATAATGTTTGTAAAACAAGTCTATCAATTCAGTTACCAAATAATTTCTGTACTCAATTATGTTCACCAAATTTATTCTGTAGCCCAAATTTGTAAATTTTGTGTGTTTTAAACATTTGGTCCATTTTTTACATTCGGTCAAAAGTTCAGTGAATTAGTGAAATGATACATTTATTAGTAACCTTCAAATGAACCTTTAGATTTGACATTAGTTTCCCCATCCCCTGACTTTGTATCTTTTCCCCCATCTGTCTGTCCTTTTATTAATTTGTCTTGAAAAAGCCAAATTACTGTTCTTTCTATTTCTTCTTCTTCTTCTTCTTCTTTTTCTTCTTCCGTTTTATTCTTCCGCTTTTTGGACCGTATCTCCTCCCACAGTTTTTTGAGCTAGAGACATGAAAATCGGTACAGACGTGCGGGGCATATAGGAGAAGTGTGCTTTCTTCTAGCTAAGGAACGGAAGCGTTACGGCGTTATCAGCGAATTTACGGACATTTTTTCCCATAGACTATAATGGTAACAATCCTCAAATGTGGATATTTCAAAAAAATTTTTTCATGGTCATAACATACATGGTGATACCCCAACCCCCCACACAGACCCAGGTACACCCACCTACTACTTACCTTCCCATTCCATGGAAGCCATTTTAAAGGGTAACTAAAGTCAAAAAACCGAATTTAGATTTATCCTCAATAAAAGATAGTTTTATGTTATAAACACAAAGAGACATACCCCTCACCAGACCCAGGTACATACACCTACTAATCTACTTATCCATTATGGTGGCAGCCATACTTAAAGGGTGACTAAAGTCAAAAAAATTAATTTTGATTAATAATAAAAAAGATTGTTTTTTAACCCCCAACCGGACACTGGTACACACACCTACTGATCTATTTATCCATACTGGGCAGCCATACCTAAAGGGTGACTAAAGTAAAAAAAGAAAAATTTAGATTTATTCTCAATAAAAGATAGTTTTATGGTTGTACACAAAAAAGAACATACCCCTTCAACCAACACAGGTACACACACCTACTGATCTACTTATCCATTACGGTGGCACCATATTTAAAGGTTAACTAAAGTCAAAAAAAACTTATTTAGATTTATCCTCAATAAAAGTTTGGTTTAAACACAAAAAAACATACCCCCTCAACCAGACCCAGGTACACGCACCTACTGATTTACTTATCCATTACTGTGGCAGCCATACTTAAAGGGTAACTAAAGTCAAAAAACTAATTTGACCAATCATCAAAAAGTTTGGTTTTTTAACCCCCAACCCGACACAGGTACACACACCTACTGATCTACTTATCCATTACTGTGGCAGCCATACCTAAAGGGTAACTAAAGTAAAAAAAACTAATTTTGACCAATCATCAAAAGATACAGAGAGATTCAATAAAAGTTCTTATCATTGAAAATGGTGCTTATTTTGCCCTAACCAATCAGATGTTAGCTTTCTGATTGATGGATCAAAATTAGCACCACTTTGGGCTGGTACGTACAAAAGTTTTTTTTGTCCCAAACAAGCTTCACTACAAACTCATCATTCCCATTATTGAGTTTTAAAATCTGCAGCAAACACACATATTCCCTTCCAAAATGCAGCCCTTCAAGCCAAATTCAAAGTTATACTTAAACTTTCCCTTTCTATTTCATACTATAGTTATGGCTTTCAATTCATAGTAATCAATATCTAAACTAATACATTGTCCAAATACGTACCTAGTAAATAGATAATTCCAGTGGGTATTTTTACATGGGGCCCGTAACAAATACAGAATACAAGGTTAACTTCTACAAAACAGAATTTTAATTGTTGTAAAATTTTTAAGGTATAATGTGTAACTATTGTGTCATAAATATATTAAAATACTGTATTTAAAAGGAATGTTCACTACCAAAGTGAACTATTCTTTTAATGCATTGATTAAAGACCGAGAGGATAAGGAGCTAGTCTTACCTCCTATCACCTCCGTTCTTCTCAATACACAGACTAAACAAACACACAGGCAACTAAATTAATAAGGGCTTGAATATCAAGACAGATTGAATAAGTTAAATAAATGCCACTGACATAAAGGTGCTTGCGTGGGGATATGATTACTCTGTATAAAAATACTTAATGGTCCATACAATAAACTATCTGGGGCATTTGTTAGAATAGAACATTTCAGAGGACACACAGACATCCCTTAAGACTGGAGAAAAGAAGTTTAGTCTTCAGGTTCAGTAAAGGGTTTTTACTGTGAGTACAATAAAACTATGGAACTGTCTCCTTCGGACATGGTGAATGGCAGGTTCATTGGATAGTTAAAAAAAAAGCTGCATAAGTTTCTAATAACAAGAATGTTGCATGTTACTGGTATTGATACAATTATTGGAGTTGATCTACGGATATTCCGATTGTCATTTGAAGCCAGGAAGTATTATTTCCCCTTCACACACTGTCCTTTTTTTTTGCCTTCCTCTGGATCAACTGTTATGTAGGAAATGTGGGTATTGCTGAGTAGGTTGCATTAGATGGATGATGTCTTTATTCAAACCTCAAATACTATACTATTCAAAAACCATTAGAAAAGATCCTTAGCTCAGGGTTCCTTAAAGAGGGTGGGCCAAGGTGTACTGGGGCCTTCAAAAAGACAGACATGTGTCTTAAACTTTTTGGTAGTGGAAATATTTTCACCTGTACAACATTTATGCTATGTTGTACTTTAAATATATATATAATTATGATAACATGTCAATGCAGCCAATTTGGAGTAACTTAACACAGCATTGATTATAATAGGGACTCTGCTCTAATGAGGCAAATTAAAGATTTTGCTCAGGGCCACGCAGACCTGGGGGAAGTTTGAAGGGTGACATGCAATAGCCTAAATTTTTAAAAAAAGTGTTCTAGAAAGTCCATCATGGCCGAGAGTCCACGCTGTAAATACTGGCGTGACCCTTAACCCTGTTCCCCCAGGATTATGTCATTTAAAGGGCATGTCCACCCCCAAAACTATAATCCCCCCCACTATGGCCCCATTGTTGTAGTGTAGTTTAACCCTTACCTTACATCCCAGCTCCATCTGGTTCTCCTTTAGTCCCCCCAACAGTCCCAAAAACTGCCCACCAGGAGGATAGCAGAGTCCATATAGGACACTGCCTGCTACCTGGCCTCCGAGAAGTTTGGCATGCGTACTGCAGCCCTTCTCCCCCTCCCTCCCCCTTCCTCCCCCTCCCTCTCCCTCCCTCTCCCTCCCTCTCCTCCCCTAGGATTCCCTCCCGCAGTGTAAATCCCTTTAGATATATTGTCCCCCTGTCCCCTCAGCCCCAACCGCTCTATCGGTATTCTTAGAAAGGGCCCCAAACTCTACTACCTTCCCTCTTTCCCAGCTGCAAGAACTCCCGGCAGCCGCGTCCGTGATTGGCTGCCGCTCAGCCAATCATAGACGCGACTGCCGGTCCCGCCCCTCTGCTTGCATTTTCTCCAAGCTGAGGGCTGGCAGCACGGCGGAGGAAAGAGGGAGGTAAGTAGAGTTTGGGGCACTTCTAAGAATAAAAATAGAGCGGTTGGGGCTGGGGGACGGGGAATCATATATCTAAAAAATTTTTAGGGGTGGACATACCCTTTAAGCAAAAGGGGTGGGGTGAAGAAACAGCGGTGCATAGCACAGCGCCACACGGTTGTTTGTCCCGGTCTTCAAGTAAAGAAAGCACACACTGCGCGCACCTGTACTTTGGCAGTTTATTACCGGTCTGTGTTTGGGTCTTATATTACTGTTTCTCCATGTGTTGTCCCACATATATTACCAGTCTGTATATGGGCACTTACAATTACCAAGTCAGATTTTCAGTTCACCACTTACGCTCAGTCAGCCTTCGTAAAACAAACACCAACTGTTAAGTCAGCTCTCCCAGTTCACCAGCCAGTGTTGAGTCAGCTCTCCAGTTCCCACACCAGTGTTAGTCAGCTCTCCCAGTCACCGGTTAGTGTTAGTCGCTCTCCAGTTCACCAGCCGTGTTATGAAGTCAGCTCTCCAGTTTCACCATTTAGTGTTAAGTCAGCTCTCCCATTTCATCAACCAGTGTTAAGTCAGCTCTCCAGTTCACCCAGCCGTGTTAGTCAGCTCTCCAGTTCACCAGCCAGTGTTAGTCGCTCTTCATTCATCCACCGTGTTATTTCAGCTCTTCAGTTCATCAACCAGTGTTGAGTCAGCTCTTCAGTTCATCAACAGTATTGACAGCTCTCCGGTTCATCAGCCAGTGTTTAAGTCAGCTTCTCCAGTTCATCAGCCAGTGTTAGTCAGCTCTCCATTTCATCACCAGTGTTAAGTCACTCTCCAGTTCATCACTGTTCAGTCAGCTCTCAGTCACCATCATGTTAAGTCCAGTCTCCCAGTTCACCAGCCAGGTTAAGTCAGCTCTCCAGTTCTCCACCAGTGTTGTCGCTCTCGTTCACCAGGCAGTGTTAAGTCAGCTCTCCTGTTCACTCAACCAGTGTTTAAGGCAGCTCTCCATTTACCAGCCAGTGTTAAGTCAGCTCTCCGGTTCATCAACCAGTGTTAGGGCATCTCTCCAGTTCACCAGCCAGTGTTAATGTACAGCTCTCCGGTTCATTAACCATTTTTTTTTTAACACCCAATAAGATACAAGGGAAGGGGGGTAATGCAGTGGCATTCTATAAAACGTATTTGGCTCACAGCTTAACCAATAAATAGAGAGAGCAAATACGAGCACTGTATTAGTATTGCTCACGACGGGCTGCTCCTAAAGAGACAAGTAATCAACACTTAGATTATGATTGTGATCACAAAAAAAAGAGCTGAAAACGCCCATAAAAGAGACAAGTAAATCATAGGGCACTGATTATGATTGGCCACGGAGCTGAACCCAATAAAGAGACGATAACAGCACTGATTGGATGTCCAGCTGAGCCCAATAAAGAGACAAGATAATATCACACTGATGTAGGGATTGCTCCCGGGGAGGCTTGGACAATCCAATAAAGAGACAAGTAATCACACTGAAAATTAGGATTGCTCCGGGGAGCTGAGGCCCATAAAGAGAAGACGAGTAACAGCACTGATTAGGATGGCGCAAAAAAAAAAGCTGAGCACCAATAAAGAGACGAGTAATCAGCACTGCATTAGATACATTGGGCTGACACAGCTGATGCCCATAAAGAGACAAGTAATCAGGCACTGAATTAGGATTGGGCTCACAGCTGACTCCAATACAGAGACAAGTAATCAGCACTGATAGATTGCTCACTAGCGAACCCAATAAAGTGAGACCTAGTAATCAGCACTGATAAGGAGTTAAAGCTCACAAGCTGAAGGCCCAATAACGAAGACGAGGTGAATCAGCAACTGATTAGGGATTGCTCCAGCTGCTCCCGAATAAAGAGGGGGAACGGATAATCAAAGCACTGATTAGGATTGCTCATCATCTTACGGGCGGGTCCACTAAATTCAGAGTAAATCAGCACTGATTTAGGATTGCTCACAGCGTGAACCCGCAATAATAACGAGATAAATCAATCACTGGAGTTAGGATTTGTGCCTCACAGCTTAGACCAATAAAGAGAAGAGTAATCAGCACTGATAGGATTGCCACACGGGAGGGGGCACGGGGGCAAAAACTCTGACCACCCCCAATAAAGAGAAGAGTCAATCATCACTGATTAGGCATGCTCACAAGCTGGCCGTCCAACGTAAAGAGACCAAGTAATCAGCACTGTATTAATGATTTGGCTCACAACTGAGCCCCTGAAGAGACAAATAGTCAGCACTGATAGGATTGCTCATCATCCTGAACCCAAGTACAGGACGAAGATAATCAGCACTGAATTAGGATTGCTCACATGCTGAAACCCAATAAGAGACAAGTAATCAGCACTGATTAGGATTGGCTCACACTGAAACCCAATAGGAGAGACAAGTAACTCAGCGACTGCATTCGGATGCTCACCGCGGGAGCACAATAGGGGACAAGTAGTCCACTGATTAGGATTGCCACAGCTGCAAAACGCCAATCAAGAGACGAGTAATCAGCACTGATGGTGTGAGTTGTGCTCGACAGCTGACCCCCAATAAGAGAAGATAATCCGGCACTGATTAGGAAGGCTTGCTCACCGCTTCCCCGCAATAAAGAGTAAAAGAGTAATCAGTCACTGATTAGGATGGCTAACGGAGCTGCCTCCAATAAAGTGGGGGAGCGCATTAATACAGCAACATGATTATGATTGCTCACAGTGAGCCCAATAAAGAGACAATCATGCGCAGCACTGAGTACGATTGCTCCAGTGTGAACCCAATAACGAGACACGTAATCAGCACTGATTATATTGCCTCCGGGGGGGAAATTCACAAAGCTGAACCCAATAAAGGGGAGACAAGTAATCACACTGGAGTTAGGATTGCTCACAGCTGAGCACAATAAGAGGCAAGTAATCAGCACTGATGATTAGGATTGCTCACAGCTGACCACCAATACAAGAGACAAGTACATCAGCAGCTGAGTGTAGGATTTGGCTTCAACAGCTGAGACCGGGGGAATAACTAGACAAGTAATAGCAGCACTTGATTAGGATTTGCTCACAGCTGACCCAATAAAGATACGAAGTAATGATCAGCACTAGATTAGATTGCTCACAGCTTAGCCACAATACAGAGACAAGTAATGGGTGCATCACGGGTTAGTTGGATGAATTGCTCCCGGGATCTGAAGAACCCGTAAAGAGACTGAGTAAAACAGCACTGAATTAGGATGACTCACAGCTTGAACCCCAATAAGAAACGAGTAATGCACAACTTGATTGGGATTTGCTCACGACCTTGATCCCCTAAGAGACGAGTAATCGAGCACATGATAGGATGGCTGCACAGCTGAGACCAATAAAGAGAACGAGTAAGTCAGCAACGATGTAGGATTGCTCACAACTACAACACCCAATAAAGAGACCATAATCAGCACTGATGTAGGATTTGGCTTCACAAAAACATCTGAAACCCAATAAAGAACGAGTAATCCACTGATTAGGATGGTTGCTGCACAAAAAAAGCTGAGCCCATAAGAGGGACTAGTATCGGCATCAACCTGATTATGATTGCTCAACAAGGCTGAGCCCCAATAAAGAGAATAGTAAAATCAGCACGATTGGATTGCTCAGGGGGGATCTTAGCCCAATAAGAAGCCGATTAATCACACTGATTATAGATTGCTCACAGCTTCACCCCAATAAAGAGGAAGAGTAGCAGCACTGTAATATAAGGATTGGCTTACGCTTGCCTCCACTAAAGCGATACAAGATAATCAGCATATTGTGACAAATTAGAACTTCACGGAGGCCACAAGGCTGAGCCCAATAAAGAGACAAGTAAATCAGCACTGATAAGGGGGGTAAATTGCTCCACACAGCTGCCTCCAATATAGAAGAACATTGCTCACATGCTGACCTCCAATATAGAGACCGTAATGGCACACTGATTTATGATTTCTCCACCGCTGACTCCAATAAGAGACAAGTAAGGTAGGCACTGGATTAGGATGCTCACAGCTGCTGACCGGGGGCCAATAAAGAAGACAGAGGTAATCCACTGATAGGTCCTGCTCACAGCTGAACCCCATAAAGAGACAAGTAATCACGTGTGCGGGATGCGGACCACAATTCAGCACTGATATAGGATTGTCTCACAGTTGACCGGTAACTACCAATAAAGAACAGTAATCAGGCAACTGATTAGGATTGCTCACCGGGCTGACTCCAATAAAGAGACATGTAATGGCAGCACTGATTAGGTCCTGCTTCTACAACAGCTCGACGTCCAAATACAGAGACAAGTAAATCCATCACTGATTGAGGGATTGCTCACGGAGCTAAAAACACCCGGGGGGAGCTGAACCAAGGTAAAAGAAGAAAAACGAGTAATCATCACTGATATGAATTGCTACACGCTAGGCCCAATAAAGCGACCAGTAAATCAGCACTTGATTAGGATTTGGTGCTCGACATCTGAGTCCCAATACAGAGAAATAATGGAAAGAAGGGGGGGGAGCCACTGGGATTAAGGATTTGCTTTGCTCACAGCTGACGGGCCCAATAAGATACGAGTCAATGCAGCCCTGATTAGTATGGCTCAACATCTAATCCCAATAAGGTTAAAACGAGTAATCAGCCCTGATTACGATTGCTCACCGCCTGACTCCATAAAGAGACCAGTAATCATCACTGATTAGGATTGCTCGAGCTGAACCCTAAAGCAAAAAGAGTATTAGCACTGATAAGAATTTGATCACATCTTAGCCAATAAAGAGACAAGTAATCAGCCACTGATTAGGCTTGCTCACTTCTGACTCCAATAAAGAGCCGCGTAGATCATGACACTGGATTAGGATTTGTCAAATCCCGCTGAGGGGGCTCGCCAATAGAAAGATACAAGTAATCCAGCACTGAATTAGGATTGCTCAAAGCTGAAGCCCAATAAAGAAGACAGAGTAATCCTCCCGGATTAGGATTGCTCACGCTAATAACCCAAGTAAAGAGCCGGAGTGGGGGTCCGCCTTTAGGATTGCTCACAGCTGAACCCAATACAGAGAAGAGTACACACTGATTAGATTGCTCACAAATCATAGAAGCCCAATAAAGAGACAAGTAATCATACACTGATTAGGATTGCTCACACGGCGACGTCCAATAAAGGAGAAGAGTAATCAGCACTGATTAGGAATTGCTCACAGTCCAATTAACGACCCAATAAAGAGACATTGGATCAGCACTGATTAGGAAATTGCTCACAGCCGAACCCCATAATATGAGCCAAGTAATCAAGCAACTTAATATCTGTTGTAAAATTCATTAGATCAACTGGGACTTGAAATTTAGTTCTTGAAAGACGTTCTCTATCATGAGATGCCGGGAGCTGGCTTTCTCAATTCGAATGACTTTACAGAATCTGTGCAATTGTGTGACCATGGGAAATCCCATTAAGCATATCCCAGACCGGATGTTCAGGTGATGTATTAGATATAGTGGCTAAGAGTGTATATAAGGAAACAGGGGAACGCCCAGTAGGTTTGTAAGAAGCTGCAATTTTACATTGCAGAGGTCCGTTTTGGGGTGTCTAAGCCCCACTCCCCCCTCTATTTAGCTTGGTTTTCTTTATTTTATCCAGTAATGTGGCCCTCCTAACAAGCCGGGGGCTCTCTTAGAACCAGTCACTTTTCCTGGGGTCGCCAGTTAATGTTGAACATTACAGATCCTTCAAGAGTTATTGTCACACAATTTATCCTTAAGATGCAGATACACGGCTGAAGTCCTGAGACCCATAGGAATTGGCCTTTCTTCTAGGTGCTGGGCCAAACCCTTGGATAGCAAAATTTTGCTGTTTGGATCCTCCCCCACGATACAAATTCAGAGAGACATATCTTGCAGTCACTGCACTGCAAAAGGCTGCATATATGAGGTTGCTTTTTCTTGGTTTGTTTGTATTGGGTTCTTTTTCGGATTGTACACAATTGGACACAATAGCCAAAAGGTCAGTGTGTTTGTTTGGTTGTTACAACAGACGGTTGAATCGATGTGTTTTGAAAAGTCTTCTTAATTTCTCGGAGACCGGCCGTTGCTACATATGGGATGAGCGCATGTTCTTCCTACTCAGTCCTTTGGGCTTTAGGTTCTTTTGCTCCTTCCCCCTTCACTCACTGTGGTGAGTTAGGGATTCGTGGTTTCTTTTCTATAATCCTTCTACTTGGTCTTATTGACAAAGGCCAGTCGGATATCCACAGTTTTTAAAGGGCTCCCTCTCCTCCTGAGTATATTTTCATTTCTTTAGCCTTACAGTCCTCTGTGCTAGTGGGTTGGATGTTCTCGGGGGAGGGGGGCTCTGTGTTTGCAGGGTTCTGAATGACACCCCAGCTTGTGAATCTAAAAGGGGGTGTGGTGGGGGGAGTCAAACATCACAAATACGGGGATCTGTGTTTTGGTTTGGGTTTTGCTTAAACCCGCTACTTTAGGTGTCCAGTTTAAACCATTTCCTTTAACTTCTACCCGGAGCATCCAAGAGAAAGCCCAGTTGTGTTGTTTTGAGTGACCTCTTCCCTGAATGGTTGAATTGTAATTTTTTGGTGCACCCATTAAGTGTGTTCTGGTGAAAAGCTTGTACTTCCCTTCGTGGTTGGATTTTAAACCCAGTGTCTCAACATATCTGACCAGTTGGCTGGAATGCTATGGGCCTTAAGGTATTAAAGGGCGCCTGTGTTTCGACGGGCAGGGGCAATCCGGGGGTGACCATGTCAAGGTGGCCGACAATGAGGTGAAACTGGAGATGCCCATAGCACAGATACCATGGTTTTTGCTATAAACTTTCCCTGTCTTTGAATCGGTGTATTCAGGCCCAAAGTCAACAAGGAACAACACACCTGTTCGGTGTTAGATCAGTTTCTGCTGGTCAACATGAAGTTCTTGGTCTTGGCCCGAGGGGCCGGTTTTCTCAAGGGCCATTCAAGTCCGGGTTGATCTCCGATTAAATCACAACAGAATATACCATGACCCTGGGATGAAGAACCTTCACAAGCATCATCAGCACTGTATTTAGGAGAATTGCTCACAGCTGAAAACCCAATAAAGAGAAGAGTTAACATTACTGAGAGGATATGTTTTCAAAAACTATGACGTCGCACATAAAAGAGACAGTAATCATCCCTGAATTAATAAGGATTGCTCTCAATCTGACACCCAATTAAAGAGACAAGATAATCATCACTGATTAATGGTGCCTGATTTAGGATTGCTCCACGCTGAACCCCAATAAAGAGACACAGGTCAACATCAGCACTGATTAGGATTGTGCTCACAGCATGCTCAATACAGGCCAGATAGAAAGATTGCTACTGACCAAAGACGTAATCAGCACTGATTAGGATTGCTCCATCGATCGTGAACCCAATAAAGAGACAATTATCAGCACTGATTAGGATTGCTCTCGAGCTCAGCTGAACCCAAATAAGACAAGTAAATCACACTGTTAGCGTATTGGCTCCAAGCTGAACCCAATCAAGAGCCAGTAAATCACAGCACGATTAGGCATTGCTCAACAGCTGAACTCCAATTAAAGAGACAAGTAATCAGCACTGATTTAGGATTGCCTGCACCGCTGACTCCAATAAAGAGACAAGTAAATCAGCCACTTGATTTGGATTGCTCACATCTTAGCCCATAAAGAGACGAGTAATCACAACTATAGGATTGCTACAGCTGAGCCCAATAAAGATAGGCGAGTAATCAGCACTGATTAGGATGTGCTCACAGCTGATACCCAATAAAGAGACAAGTAATCAGCACTGATATGATTGCTCCAGCTGAACCATAAAGAGCCAAGTAATCAGCACCTGATGATGAGTGTGGGCTCAAGCTACCCAGCTGACCCAATAAGAGACGGTCATCGCACTGATTAGGATTGCTCCAGTGCTGAACCCAATAAAAGAGAAGAGTAATCAGCACTGATTAGGATCGCTCACAGCTGACCCAATACAGAGAAGAGTAATACAGACTGATTAGGATTGCTCACACTGACTCATAAAGACAGAGTATCAGCACTGATTAGGATTGCTCACAGCTTAACCAATAAGAGACAAGAAATTCAGCACATGAAATTAAGGATTTGCTCACACGCCGACCCAATAAGGTAGACAAGTAATCACACTGTTGAGGATTGCTCACAGCTGAGCCCAATAAAGAGAAGTATATCAGCACTGATTAGGATTGGCTCACAAGCTGACTCCACTAAAAGACACAAGTATCAGCACTGATAGGATTGCTCTCAGCTAACCCAATAAAGAGACAAGTAATCAGCAGTGATTAGGATTGCTCACATCTGAACCCAATTAAAGAGGCAGTACTCAGCATGATTAGGATTGTTACACAGCTGACTCCATAAAGAGACAAGTAATCAGCACTGATTAGGATTGCTCACAGCTGACTCCAATAAGAGAAGGAGTAACAGCACTGATTAAAGGATTGCTCACTGAGCTGTAACTGACGGGTAATCGTTGGGTCCCGACCAATAAGCGACCAAGGTAATCCAGAACCTATTAGGAATTGCTCACACGCTGAACCCAATCAGAGACAAGTAATCAGCACTGATTAGTTTGCTCACAGCTGACCCAATAAGAACAAGATCAGCACTGATTAGGATTTGCTCACATGCTGAGGACCCAATAAAGAGGACAAAGTAATCATCACTGATAGGATTGCTCACAGCTGACCCAATAAAGAACAATTAATCAGCACTGATGGGATGTCTCACAGCTGACCCCTAAAAGAGACAGATTAATCAGCACTGATTAGGATGCTCACAGGGAGGGGACTGACCCTAGGTCCAATAAGTCACAAGAAATCACAGCACTGATTAGGATTGCTCACAGCTGAACCCGGACAAAAAAAACAATAAGAGAGAACAAATAATCAGCACTGATTAGGATTGGCTCACAGCTGAACCCATAAAGAGACAAGTAATCAGCACTGATTAGGATTGCTCACACGGCTTAACCCAATAAAAAAGACCATTAATCAGCACTGATTAAGGATTGCTCACAGCTGAACCCAATAAAGAGACAAGTAATCAGCATGATTAGGTTGGCTCACAGCTGAACCCAATAAAGAGAAGTAATCAGCACTGATTAGGATTGCTCACAAAAAAAGCGAAACCCAATATAAAAGAAAAAAAGTTCCCCCAGTAATCACACGATGGATTGGTCTCACGGAGCTAACCCAATAAGAGACAGAGTATCAGCACTGATTGGATTGCTCCAGCTGAACCCTATAAAGAGACAAGTAATCAGCACGATAGATTGCTCACAAGGCTGACCAATAAAGAGAAAGTATCAGCACTGATTAGGATTGCTCACTGAACTCCAATAAAGAGACAGTAATCAGCACTGATAGGATTGCTCAAGCTGAACCCAATAAAGAGAGACAAGTAATCAGCACTGATTAGGATTGCTCACCTAGCTGAGCCAATAAAGAGAAGAGTATCACACTGATTAGGATTGCTCACGACTGAACCCAATAAAGGACGAAGAGTAATCAGCATGATTAGGATTGCTCACAGCTGACCCAATAAAGAGACAAGTAATCAGCACTGTTAGATTGCTCACAGCTGAAGCCCCATAAAGAGAACAGGTAATGCACACTGATTAGGATTTGCTCACAGCTGACACCCCCTAAAGTCATACAATTAAATCAAGCACTGATTAGGATTTGCTCGCAGCTGACCTACATAAAGAGACAGTTCATCAGCCTGATTAGGATTGCTCCAGCTGAACCCAATAAAGAGACAATAATCAGCACTGATTAGGATTGCTCACGATCCTGAACCCAATAAAGAGAACAGTAATCAGCACTGATTGATTCTCACAGCTGAACCCAATAAAGAACAAGTAATCACATGATTAGGATTGCTCAGCTGAACCCGAATAAAATAGAGACAAACATAATCACACTGATTGGATGATTGTCTCACAGCAGCTGACCCCAATAGAGAAGATAATCAGCACTGATTAGGATTGCTCACAGCTACTCCAATAAAGAAGGAGTAATCAGCAACAGAGCTATAGGTATTGCTCACAGCTAACTCCAAATAAAGAGAGAGTAATCAGCACTGATTAGGATTGCTCACAGTGAACCCAATAAAGAGACAAGTAATCAGCATGATTAGGATTGCTCACAGCTGACTCCAATAAGAAAGAAGTATCGACTGATTAGATTGCTCACAGCTGAACCCAATAAAGAGTCAAGTAATCAGCACTGATTAGGATTGCTCAGCAGAATGGGTTATTGTGGAACTCTAAGACTGGGTTCACATGGGCGAATTTTTTTTCATCCTGGATTGACTGTTCACAGAAGCGAACGGTTGGCGGGAACGAATAACTGCCAGTTGCACTGAAAATCGCCACAGCTGACAGTGTTGTGCCACGACCGATCATTAGTCCATATAGACTGCACGAATCGGAGGCCGTGATTTACTGGCACGTCCAACTCGCTGTTTCGCCAAGACATCGTCACTTTGACAGTGGGAACCTCCATCTATTTTCCCTCCAAACGATATACGAAAATATGGTCGGTTTTGGCTGAAAAATGCCTTGTGTGCACATAGCCCAAGCAACGTAACTGTTACTATGGATTGATTGGTCTTCTCAATAGGGGTCTTTAGGGTGAAACTTAAACCCTCAAGTCCTCCCACCTGGGTTTGCCAGAGAAGCCATCCCTTATTCCTTCAAAGTCTGGCGTAGTAGTGGTTGGTCTAGCCACACTTCCTCCCCACAGTCCTAAACTTAGTCCAATAGCAAGATATGCACCACAGTGGTTGCGTCTTCCCATTAGTCAGTCCAGAATAGTCCCAGACTTTAAGCGGGGGCTTGGCCAGACTGGCACTATTGGATATGGGGCATCTAGGACAAACCCAGTGATATTGTCTCACATAGAATTGCAAATACTTTCCCAAAGGATGTAGCTGTGTAAGTACTAGAACTTAATAAAGTAATTGTTTCCTGTACTGTACATTAGGATATCAGAAGTCACTGAGGAGTTCTGGACCATGCTAAGTTAAAGGACAACAGGTCAGTAAATCCATTTTGGAATATAAATTTTATTGGTTATTTAAAAATTCTTATTAAAAAAAATACATAAGATACAAATATTTTCAAGCCTATGGTTGAAGTTGCAGATAAGATAAAACACAACAATGCCCATACCTAATGTGAAATATATTCTGCTCTGTCATATAATCTCAAAATTTATTTGTTATTATTTTTTTTAGCTTACCATTAAAGGGAATGTTCGCACCTGACAAAAAACATTAATAAGCCGGGGACCCCACAAATCTATCCCGTTCCCGGTGTTCCTGGAAGAAGATATGTGTACAAACGAAGTCTCGCCTGCCACTTGCCACATGTGTGCGGGTATGCTGTGCCATGTGTCGATAGTGTGAAGTAACGACAGGTAACAAACCCCCTGCACATGCTCACAAACATAAGGGAGCAACAGTGCATTGTGGGGACTCAAGGTAAACATCTTCTTTCAGGGGGGTGGGAGAAAGAGGGTTTTATGGGGGTCCTGGTTATGTACTAAAAAAGTTTGTCAGGGTGGTTACATTTCCTTTATTCTAAATCTTTCACAGTGTGCTGTTCTCTAATTAAAAGAACCAATACCACAGTGTTTATTAGAAGATGTTTCATAACAGATATAAATCTGGTGGTGGAGAAATGCAGGAGAACAAACGGCCTACTGCATTCCGAGCAGCACTAAGACACATTATATTCCCAGGAATATGTTAGACCCAAAATATAAATATCCCCTGTAAGGGACCATTCAAATCAAACTGACCTTTACCCTAAAATCTTTATCATCATTATCATTAGTGATCGTGTTGAAAAAAAAAGTCCCAGTGAACCATTTAGAACACCATTAGAGCTTTGTATCTTTATTCTTGTTGTACCCAGGGAGATGTGTCCATGAGGCAGGTGAAAATCCTTTCCATGGCAATGGCATCCTTGCTGGGCACCATTGAAACACATGGTCTTAAGGACACTTGCCCGGGGGGGGTGGTGCACAGGTGTTTAGCTCCAGGCCTGCCATCCTCACAGTGCCACTGGTAGTGGCAAGTCTTCAATGTTCTTTTTAATGTTCTCATGTGTTTTAGTGCTCTAAGAGGGAAAAAGTTATTGATGTCATCGCGGCAGCCAACAGAATCTGCCATCCTGGATACTGTAACATAGTTCACGGGGCAGAGGAGATATGGACATATCTGTTCATGGTTTTTAAAAACACTTGGCTCAATGTTTCAGTTCATCGGTCAGTTTTCCCCAATTTCCTTTTTCATCGCGATGAGTTTTCTTGCTCTAGACATTCATATTCCTGTCAATAAAGCAAAAGGGTGTCTTGACAAAAAAAACCATAAACGCAACTTAACTGCAAAGGTAACTTTGCCACATCTGTTTTGTTTTATGCCTTCCAGTACGTGGTTTGCTCAGCCTAATATTTCCTGCCCCCACACTTAAACAACTCCTAATGCAACCTGACATGACTTTCTGAAAGTTAAGCATGCTCAGTAATCACTATGGGTCAGCACTGGGAGGGGAATTTCAAACCATGCAATTCACACATACCACTGTCACAAAAAAAAATTTTATATTACGCGTAAAAACTGCACCAGCAAATAGTTTATGATATAAGAATGCATTGATTGACATAAAATGTAAGATGTTTTTAAAGATATCTAAAATAGGGACAGATCTACAAAAAGACCAGTACAGTGATAGTTGGGAAGAATTAGGTTTCCAGTAATGGCAAATTCTAACAAAACTATTTTTTTCAGTATATATGCCTTTAATTAAATCAGTAATACCACCCATTATCCTTTAATAAATTGACATTAGCTCGATCACAGGATGATGGTAATTTAAATAGCGTAAGCTTGTACCATAATTTCCTGTTTAAAGGTACCTTCTCCATATACTTCTCACAAAGCCTGAAAAAACACAAGGATCCTTGTCAATAACAGTTGCTCATGGTCTTATTTCTCTTTCACTTCACACAACACCAAACAAAGAAACTGTGGTTTGATTGTAAAGCAGAGCAGGGCTCACGTAGAGATTCTATGTTTGTTATGTAAATACAGACAGAAACAAAACACTAAAAAGTTTACTAAAGCCAGAACATATATAGAATTCCATCCAAATAATACGAACACCCTTTAAATGTTGTAGGGCTATTGGGAACCTCTAGGCATTATGGGTAGGTAGGCATTATGGGTAGGTAAGGTTCCTAGTCATCTTTATTAACTCTAGTCATGGTAGATTAAAGGTGAGGTTTATATTATTATTTATGTTTCATGATCCTTAAATGGCATGTCCACCCCCCAAACTAATATTTAAACACCCCATACTGGCCCCGCATAAGCAGTTTAAAAAAATCCTTACCCTAAATCCTGCTCCTTATGGTTCTTTTGCTATCCATGTCCAGTCCAGGAAAGTGAAGATAGTGTGGCTGTCTTCCTGTCCTAAACCGTTGTTGCCTTCTGTCTCTCCTCCTGGAGGGATGTGACATGGCCGCACAGGAGCCCTTTCACACCCTTCCTCCCTCCCACCCTCTCTTCAAATATCTCCCTCCCCTAGCGTTAAAACCTTCATGCAGATTGAGGGCAAACCCTCCCACCACCCAACCGCTAATAAGTTAAAGTATAAAAATCTTTTCCTGAACAGCTCACGGCTGCCAGCATCTTCCCCATTGCTGTCAGCTGTGGCTGTGATTGGCTGCCTCTCACCAATCACAGCCCGGCTGCCTGTCTGGCCCCCCCTGCTGAAGAATCCGGCGGGCAGGGGAGCTGGATCAGAGCAACGCTGGAACCAGGGTGTAAGTAGAGTTTAGAATCGATTTTTACTGTTTTAACTTAGCGGTTGGGGGTGGGAGGGTAGGCCCTACATTTAAAGAAATTTTACTAGGGGGGTGGAAATGCCCTTGGATTGGATTAGTCAAATGAACATTAGCTGTCCTTTTTTATTCTTTTTTATTTATTTGTTGGCCTTATTATATATCTCTCGAACATGAATTATACTGTGTAACCTGGTGTCCCTCTTTCCAGGAATTGAATGGGGATTCACACTGGATCAGGCCAGGTCTGGACATTCTGGTGCCATAAGAAATCTCCCATGGTGCCCCCCCCCCCCCCCTTTGATGATTATCATGTTAGCAACACAGCAACAGGGAACTAGATTGGTAACAATGTATGTCTGATAAGGACCCATCTCCTTAAAGGGCATGTCCACCCCCAAAACTATAATCCCCCCCCACTACTGGCCCCATTGTTGAGTGTAGTTTAATCCTTACCTCACATCCCAGCTCCATATGGTTTCCCTGTATTCCCCCCAAAGTCCCAAAAACTGCCCACCAGGAGGCTAGCAGAGTCCAATAGGACTCTGCCTCCTACCTGGCCTCCGGGAAGTTTGGCATGTGTAACTCAGGCCATTCTCCCCCTCCCTCCCCCTCCCTCTCTCCTCCCTCCCCTCCCGATAAGATTCCCTCCCCCTAGTGTAAAATCTTTTAACATTCCCCCCGGTCCCCCCAGCCCCCAACCGCTATATTTGTATTATCAGAAATGCCCAAAACATTACTTACCTTCCCCTCTTTCCTCCGCCCCCACACTGAACTCCGCGGCAGCCGCGTCGTGATTGGCTGCCGCTCAGCCCAATCACAGACCGACTGCTGGTCCCCGCCCCTCTGCTTGCATTTTCTCGCAAGCAGGGCCTGGCGGCGTGGCGGAGGAAAGGGGGAAGGTAAGTAAAGTTTTGGGCATTTTCTGATATATACAAATAGCGGTTGGGCTGGGGAGACAGGGGATGTTATGTAAAAATTTTTTTGGAAGGGTGGACATACCCTTTAAAAAAAATACCATGGTTCAGTGGTGTAATTAACCGCCCCCTCTGCAGTAAGAGGGCTTCTGAAACCTCTGCATTCAGCTGTTTAAAAACCAAATCGTAACCAGCCGGAAATACCTAAATACAGCTGATCCGTGTATGTTTACTTTATACATGCAGCAGCTGGTCATGGACCTCTGGAGAGGGGGAGGGGGGGTAATATTGCATATCGGTGAAAAATACCAAGGTGTGTCATTGATTTTTTTTCAGTTTCATGGAAAAAATTAATATAGATATGGCAAAAATTATTGTCTGAAATAAGGGGCGTAACTACCAGGGGAGCAGAGGAAGCAACAACAGGGACGGAAGCCAGGAGGGCCCCATAACGTATTTCCTACAACAGATATCGTCCCCTCCAAGAAAACGACTGTGGTAATGCAGGCTGGGCCCATCATAGTTTTGCTGGGGGGCCCAGTGATTCCTAGTTACACCACTGCGGCAATATCAACCTATTTAGGTTAGCAGTGTATGGGACTGTATGTTTTAATTCCATCAAGTCTAAGAAAGCAAAAATTCATCATTGGGACTTTTCTTAGCACTTCCTGCTTTTACCAGCTTGTACATGTAACCAATACACCTGGAAGCAGGATGTATGGCCACGGTCGTACACTTACACCGAACATTCGGTCATTGAATACAGCAATGGTATTCTATGGGGATCAAAAATCTACGATCATTTATCGTAGATTTATGATCGTTAATTTACATTAAAGTTCGTAATTTAATGATCATTAAACCAATCGTTAAGGTGCGGTATTGCTAAAAGCGATACCGCGCCTTTACTATTGCCTAATATGCCCTAACTGGTTCGGAGACCATAATTGCCCTTTACAAACACCTACTGTACCTCATATGTTTGTCTGCTTTCTGGGTCTGTTTCTTTCTGCTTCTCTTGGGCTGCGACTCTGTTCTTTTCCCTCCTCCGAACTTTTCTGTCGCTGATATCTGAGCCCTGAAAGAGAGGGAACAGCCCATTACTAATAAGGAATGCGTACACTTTATATGAGTGTGGACACAGAGTAGAGAGAGATATACATACATTACAGCGCTTATACTGCAAGCCCTTTAATAAATACTTCATGGCAGAAAATATTGGGTGGTATTTATATAGCATAGATATTGGTTAGTAGCAGTGCTATTTTATTGCTATGGGCCAATACTGCAGAGTAGCAAATACGGACGGGTATTATTATCCTCCAAAGCGGTCAGAAATGATCATGTGGTCAATAATACAGAGGCGGCCAGAAATATCGATAGTATCGAAAAATACCGATATTGATTCTTTATAAATACCGCCATTGTCTTACTGATATTGGCAGTTTCCCAGTCAAATGAGATGCTCAGATTTTGTGTGTCACTTTTTATTTTCACGGCGTAGGAAATCATACATTTAGTCAATATAACAAAAACTTTGGTGACAAAACTATATTTAGTCTAACAAAATAATCTGTGGCACACAACTATTAAGTCATCAAGAAAAACAATGTTTATTGACAAAACTATATTAGTCAACAAAAAGAAATCCGGTGCTTACAAAACATATTTAGTCTCAAAAAAAACAATGCTTTGGGTGGCAAAACTTATTTAGTTGAGCAAAATATACATTTAGAGTCAACAAAAACAACTGTAGCACCAAAGTATAATTTCAATACCAAAATATTTTGGTGACAAAATGAAACTGTGGTTGAAACAGATATTTTTTGCATACAAAAAGTGATAAAGAGTAACATTATGTTGGCAAAAAGAAAATTTGGTAGACCAAAAATAATCTTGTAGTTAAGAGGTATGTTTTTAGTCCCACAAACGAACTATGGAAAAACAGCATACCCTTTGTCTTAAATGCTATTTTGTGCCCCAAGAATTGTGTTTTGGTAATGGTAATGGCAAGCTTTCCCTTTAATCTTTGTTAACAAAAATATAACTAGTAATTGTTTGCTTTCCCTTTAAAATCTTTAATAAGAAATATCTGGTATATAGATACACTTCCCTTTAAATGGTAATTCTCATGCATTACTTACATGACCAGGATCCATGACACAGTAAATCTCGCAAAGGGATTAACAACATGTGGGGATCTTGCGAGGTAAGGCGTGTTCTGGTTCTTCGCATCGCCTCTATGTTTAAACACAAACAATCTTACAATGTTCACCAAATAATTTCTGTAAACAAGTCTGTCAATTATGTTTACCAAATAGTTCCTGTAAAACAAATTTGTTCACTAAATAATTTCTGTAAAACAAGTCTATCAATTCTGTTCACCAAATAATTTCAGTGAAACAATTCTTGTCCAACAAATAATTTCCGTGGAACAGTCTGTCTTTTCTGTTCACAACAATTATTTATGTAAAACAAATAATTCACCCAATAATTTTTGCAAGTCTATCAATTTAGTTCACCAAATAATTTCTGCAGAGCAATTATGTTCACCAAATTATTTCTGTGGACTGAATTTGTAAATTTTGCATTTTATACATTTGGTCCATTTTTTACATTCAGTCAAAAGTCAGTGAATTTGTAAAATGAAACATTTATTAGTACCTTCAAATGAAGATTTGCCACATTAGGTTTCCCACCTGCCTGGTAAAACAAACTAGAAAGGGAAGTTTAAGTATAAACTTTGAATTTGGCTTGAGGCTGCATTTTGCTGCAGATTTTAAAACTCAATAATGGGAATGAATGATTGTTGTAGTGAAGCTTGTTGGGACAAAAAAAACTTTTGTATGTCCACCACCCAAAGTGGTGCTAATTTGATCCAATCAATCAGAAAGCTAACATCTGATTGGTTAAGGCAAAATAAGCACCATTTTCAATTATAAGAACTTTTATGGAATCTCTCTGTATCTTTTTGATGATTGGTCAAAATTATTTTTTTTTTTCTTTAGTTAACCTTTTAGGAAGGCTGCCACAGTAATGGATAAGTAGATCATGTAGGTGTGTGTACCTATGTCGGGTTGGAGGTTAAAAAACAAACTTTTTTGATGATTGGTCAAAATGGTTTTTTTTGACTTTAGTTACCCTTTAGGTATGGCTGCAACAGTAATGGAGGGTAGGCCAGTAGGTAAACTGTGCCACATGGGGGTTAAAAAAACAAACCTTTTGTTTATTAATCAAAATATTTTTTTTTTACTTTAGTTACCCTTTAAGTATGGCTGCCACAGTAATGGATGTAAATCAGTAGGTGCGTATACCTGGGTCTGGTTGAGGGGTAGTTTTTTTTGTGTTTCAACCAGAAAACTTATTTTATTGAAATAAATCTAAATTAGTTTTTTTGACTTTAGTTACCCTTTAAGTATGGCTGCCACCGTAATGGATAAGTAGATCAGTAGGTGTGTGTACCGGGTCTGGTTGAGGGGGTATGTCTTTTTTGTGTTTACAACCATAAAACTATCTTTTATTGAGAATAAATCTAAATTAGTTTTTTTTACTTTAGTTACCCTTTAAGTATGGCTGCCACAGCAATGGATAAATAGATCAGTAAGTGTGTGTACCTGTGTCCGGTTGGGGGTTAAAAAACAAACTTTTTTGATGACTGGTCAAAATTAGTTTTTTTCACTTTAGTTCCCTTTAGGTATGGATGCAACATAATGGAGGGGTAGGTCAGTAGGTGTATGTAACTGTGCCACATGGGGGTTTAAAAAAACAAACTTTTTTATTATTAATCAAAATTAATTTTTTTGACTTTATTTACCCTTTAAGTATGGCTGCCACAGTAATGGATAAGTAGATCAGTAGGTGTGTGTACCTGGGTCTGGTTGAGGGGGTATGTTTTTTTGTGTTTACAACCATAAAACTTATTTATTGAGGATAAATCTAAATTAGTTTGTTTGATTTTGTTACCCTTAAGTATGGCTACCACCATAATGAATTAGTAGATTAGTAGGTGTGTGTACCTGGGTTTGGTTGAGGGGTATGTCTTTTTTGTGTTTACAACTATAAACTATCTTTATTGAGGATATCTAAATTTTTTTTTTACTTTACACCCCTTTAAATATGGCTGCCACTGTAATGGATAAGTAGATCAGTTGTTTGTCTACCTGGGTTGGGTTGAGGGGGTATGTCTTTTTTTGTGTTTACAACCATAAACTATATTTTATTGAGGATAAATCTAATTAGTTTTTTTACTTTAGTTACCCTTTAAGTATGGCTACCACCATAAGAATTAGTAGATTAGTAGGGGTGTGTGTACCTGGGTCTGGTTTGAGGGGGCATGTCTTTTTTTGTGTTTACAACCATAAAACTATCTTTTATTGAGGATAAATCTAAATTTGTTTTTTTGACTTTAGTTACCCTTTAAATTGGCTGCCACCATAATGAATTAGTAGATTAGTAGGTGTGTGTACCTGGGTCTGGTGAGGGGGTATGTCTTTTTGTGTTTCCAACCATAAAACTATCTTTTATTGAGGATAAATCTAAATTTGTTTTTTTGACTTTAGTTACCCTTTAAATATGTCTGCCGCTGTATGGATAAGTAGATCAGTAGGTGTGTCTACCTGGGTCGGGTTGAGGGGGTATGTCTTTTTGTGTTTACAACCATAAAACTATCTTTATTGAGAATAAATCTAAATTAGTTTTTTTTACTTTAGTTACCCTTTAAGTATGGCTGCCACAGTTGGATAATAGATCAGTAGGTGTGTGTACCTGGGAATGGTTAGGGGGTATGTCTTTTTTGTGTTTATAACCATAAAACTATCTTTTATTGAGGATAAATCTAAATTTGTTTTTTTGACTTTATTACCCTTTAAAGACCTGTAAACTCCAATACTTCTTAAAAATGACTTAGTGCCATTCGTTTCTATATGCCACAGGGAGGTGAGAACGCTTATTCTCACCTCCCTGTGAATAATAGGACGCTTGGGGGGACCAGGAACTTACCTTACCCCCGCTCCACTCACACCGCTCATTCTCTGACAGCCGCTCTGTCCCGACCACGCGCCCTATCTTAGCGCGAGGCGCCAATTCAAAAGATAGGGCGCGCGATCGGGACAGAACAGCTGTTCAGAGGCTGAGCGGCTGCGATTGGAACGTTCTCACCTCCCTGTGAATAATAGAAACGAATGGCACTTATCATTTTTATGTGTTTAGTGTTCCTTAAATATGGCTTCCATGGGAATGGAAAGGTAGGTCAGTAGGTGGGTGTACCTGGGTCTGTGTGGGGGGTTGGGGGTATCACCATTTGCATTTATGACCATGAAAAACTGTTTTGAAATATCCACATTTGAGGATTGTTACCATTACCTATGGGAAAAAATGTCCGTAAATTTGCAGATAATGCCGTAGCGCTTCCGCGGATTCCTTAGCTAGAAGATAGCACACTTCTAATATATGCCCCGCACGTCTGTACCGAATTTCATGTCTCTAGCTCAAAAATTGTGGAGAAAATACGGTCCAAAAAAGCAGAAGAATAAAACGGAAAAGAAAGAAAAAGAAATAGAAAGAACAGTAATTGGCTTTTTCAGCCAAATTAATTACCCCCTTTCAGTCATAGTCTGATCACCATATTACAATGGAAAAATCACAGTGAGAAGGAGAACAAAATGAAAATCCAGACTCGAATGTTTAAGAGAAAACGTTTATTTTATTTAAATTACATACACCCTAACACACAACCCCCGAATTCTACCCTATCCCGAGATGATCCAGAGGAAGGCGAAAACCCCCATCTGATCCAAAGCCTATCGGCTCCCGAACCAGAATGGGGGGGGGGGGAGATCCTTCCTGACTCCATGTGGCAATCGGACTAATCCCTGGATCACCTTGGAACATATTTATTCCGCTACCCCTCCCCAGTGAATCATGGGCATGCACTGCCTATGGTAGGGCATGCTTCAGGGATGGTGGGGCCGGACCGGGTAAAGTAAGTATCCAAACTACCTACTGTTCTCCTAGGGGTGAGGACCTAGTGTGTTAGGTTTAATCCTGGGCACAGCTAAAGGAGGGGTTGGGCTTTACTCCCCCTTTAAGTTCCCCAAATCCTAAAAAAAAAAAAATTTACCCCAGAGTTGATCCAGAGAAGGCAAAAAACACATTTAAAGCCAAAACCATTGGTTTCAGAACAGGGGATAGTTGTCAAGGTTTACCAAGGATTTAAATATCCCAATCCTATCGCTAACCATATGCTACATTGTAACCCAAATTGTTCAATAAAATCATCAAAATCATACATTACCGTACCATATTATGCAAAACATCAACAAACATATACAGCCCAAACAAACAAATCTGCTAATGGGATCACAAGCCTGATAACTAGGGATGGGATCAGGAGCCTGATAAGTGGGGATGGGATCAGGAGCCTGATAGTGGGTGGGTCAGGAGCTGATAAGTGGGGATGGATCAGGAGCCTGATAAGTGGGGATGGGATCAGGATCCTGATAAGTGGGGATGGGATCAGGATCCTGATAAGTGGGGATGGGATCAGGAGCCTGATAAGTGGGGATGGGATCAGGAGCCTGATAAGTGGGGATGGGATCAGGATCTTGATCTACATTATTTTCCATATTTGCTTGGCTTTTATTCTTCTTTTTCTTCTTCTTCTAGGGAAAAGAGTGAAGACATTAGTGGTTGGCAGAATATTGTCATTAATTTGGGAGATTTTCTGGAAATCAATTAATTAGCATCAACAAATTAAAGGCCAAAGTGGAAATAAACATACCTTATTAGGAATATCTGGGGCTTCTGTAGTTGTTCATGTATCTGTATCAGTTCCTGGACTACCATTTCCCGTATCTTTCTTCCTTTTTGCTTTTCCACTAGTTGTTGCGTTTCCAGTAGCGGTATCAGTTCCTGATTATCATTTCCTGTATCTGTTCCTTTTCTCCTGCTTTTCCACTAGTTGTTGCTGTTCCAATAGCTGTATCAGTTCCTGATTTATCATTCCTGTATCTGTTCCTTTTCCAGTTGTTGTTGCTGTTCCTGTAGCCGTATCAGTTCCCGTATTCGTTCCTTTTCCTTTTGCTTTTCCTGTACCTTTTCCTGTTGCTTTTCCAGTCGTTGTTGCTGTTCCTGTAGCTGTATCAGTTCCTGTATCTTTGCTTTTCCTGTAGCTGTTGCTGTTGCTTTAAATCTTCCATTACCTGTAGCTTTCCCTGTTGCTTTTTCAGTTCTGGTCTTCTAGCATTGCTGTTCCTTTTGCTGTATCCGTATCAGTTTCTGGATCTGTTCCTTTTTCTGGAGCATTTCCCGTTGCTTCCATAGCTGTCCCTCTAGCTGCTGCCTTTTCGTATATCTTCGCGCAGCTCTTTCTTAGAGATTTCCATTAACTCCAGGTTTTCCTGTGCTTTTTCTAGGACTTTTTTCAGGTGCTGTTGCATTTCCTCTCGCTGTAGCCGCCTCCTGTAGCTGTTTCTTTTCCCGTAGCTCTTGCTTTTTTCTGTAGATCTTTCAGTTTACATTGATTTACGTGATCTTGCATCTGTTTCATTTTTTGTAGCCCTTCTATTTCCTCCTGAATTCCCTGTATCTTCTTCTGTCTCTCTTGCTGTTTCAATAGCATTTTCTTTTCTTTCATTGTTCTCGCTGGTGTGTTTTTGGTTTGGATTGGACATTTTTCTGCTGCAACAATAAAGTTTGCAAAATGCAGTAATTTTCTGAGGATCAGCAGCTCCTTATATACCCCCAGGGGTGAGTCATCAGGACATCACAACTGCAGGATCACATGACAAGTCATGTGACATTGTTATACATCTGGTGGTCAATGACATCACAACTGTATGCAAGGTCACAGGTCTTGACATGTGACATTGGTAACCAATAGTGTGAGCACCAGGGGGTGTTAATATCTTAAATCATTAATGCTATGTAAGGGGAGAGTGGTGCCCAGTCTTAAATAAAAAAAGAAATCATTGTTTCGTCCAGACACCACCTATCCCAGTGTCACATCCTATTGTAGTATATGGGAAATGAACCAATACAATGTTGGGAATACGCAGTTAGTCCTTTTAACACAAGAAGGTCCAAAATGCCATAGGAAAACTACAAGCATGAATAATGTTTATTTAGAAAACCGTTAAACTGAAAGTCCTTGGGACAGGGACACTGGAAATTCCTAACTCCCAATATTGTTCTGTTAGGAGAACAGCCCAAAGAAAACTGATCTGCCAGTCTTCCTCCTGGCTTCAGCTCTATCTTTTTTGTTAAAAATTAGAAAGTTTTCCCATGTCCCAGTTCCATTGGTTAATGCAATAGTAATGCAGAACCTAATATTAGCTGCTCCCTTTCCAACATCATTTTTCTTTTTAAGTTTGATTATACTATTTCTTAGAAAAACAGTTTAAAATAAAATAAATAGACACTGCGGGCTCCCTACCCTCTACCTACGTCTACTCCAAATCATATATTTATCTTGGTTGCCCTTGGGCTGATTACCTTGTGGTCCTTGGTCTCCTCCCACCCCGACATAGCATATATCCAAGGGTCCAGATTTTATGGTAATGTTTCAGCCTGCCCCTCAACCTGTTCATTCTCACACAGCCACTGCACGTTTGTTATTATTTGATTCCTAGAGGGGGCAGATGCTTCCAGGTGGCCGCTATAAGAGTTCTTGTGCCTGCGCCAATGCTATGGGCTAGTTTGTTGCTTTCTGTGGATGTCTTTGCTATATTTTTGTCAAAAAGAGCTATCCACGATCCAAGACCCCGTAGTATGAAGTACTTCTTGTAATAAAGCTTCGCAGGTCTTCCATGTCTTTTGGACCTTGACACGGTCCCACCAACGTGTTTGATATCAGCTAGCAAAGATTAGAGATTGCGGGAAAATTCTATGTGTATTTGAGGGACATGTCCCAATGAATGGTGTAGAATTTGAAAGGCTTTCTCTTGGACTAGTATATTAGAGGAGCATTTGCGGAGCGATTCAATATAAATACCCATTGGTTAGTCTCTAGTTGTGAGCCTAGCTTTTTTTTTCCAACTTTTCCATTAGTCATTTGGGGTCGTGGCGGAATTCATTTAGTATTGTGTATATTTTAGAGATGGTGTGGAGCTCTGTGGGATTGAGCTGCAAATCGACTTGAAGGAGGAGAGTTGGGTGGTACTAGTTCCGGTTAAAAATATGGATGGTGTTCAGCACTATCTCTAATACAGGAATAGTCCAGGACTAACCTGGCAAATGAAAACTGTACGTGCTGTAATTCCTTAATGAAATGATATTGGGGTAGGAATAACCAATCCAACCTCCCTGCCCCAGTTACAATTCATGCAACATTCCTAACTTTGTTAATATTTTCCAATACAGGACAACATGAAGCAAACATCATTATTATTTATGCAGATAGAAAACATTGTATCTGTTTATAAGTATATCACTAGCCACTGTTATCCTGTAAATGATATGAATGGTGCTTAGCGATGTCATAACTAAAATCAGTGCTTAGGGACACCATCAGTGTCACATGACTAAGCTTGTGTATTACAGGTAATAGGATGGTCTGGGAGGTGCAGATTCCCATATCTTAAATTAGGTTTTGGGAGGGGGGTTTAGCAGTCTGACTGGGATAGATGCCCAGGAGGAAAGCAGGGTGTGATAGGCCATTGGAGTGTGGAAAGGGGGGTGGGGCTAGCATAGGGGATAGGGAGGTATGTGTATTAAAGTGTTGGATAAATTACAGGATCATAATCTGAAATGTATGTTTGCAAATGCGAGTAGCCTGGTTGACAAAATGGGTGAATTGGAAATTATGGTTGAATGAAAAGTATGATGTAATAGGTATAGCAGAAATGTGGTTTAATAGTTCTCACACTGGGCTTAATTTAGAAGAGAAAAAAGGAAAGGGGGAGGAGTATGTGTTTATGTTAAAAAAGAATTGAAGCCAAATTTAAAAGAAGAGATACAGTAACTGGTGATATGGATGTTAAGTGAAGGCAATATGGGTGGAATTAGGCAACAAGAAAGGGGTAATGTCATTGTTGGTGTCTGCTATAACCCACCAAATGCTAGCAGGCAGGAAGTGAGTCAGCTTCATATGCAGTTGGCAAGGGCTGCAGTTTGGGGAGTGTGCTCATTATGGGGGACTTTAATCAATTTGGTGGGTTTTTTTTTTGCCTTCCTCTGGATCAGTAGTTAGGAAATGAGGATATTGCTAGATGGGTTGGACTGGATGGACATATGTCTTTATTCAACCTCAAATACTACTATATTCACATGCAACTTTGATTTTAAATGGATACATTAACTTGTTTTCAAGTTAAAACAGTTTTGTGGCTGACTTAACACTGGTTGATGAACTGGAGAGCTGACTTAACACTGGTTAATGAACCGGAGAGCTGACTTAACACAGGATGAACCGGAACTGACATAACACTGGCTGGTGAACTGGAGAGCTGACTTACACTGGTTAATGAACCGGAGAGCTGACATAACACTGGCTGGTGAACTGGAGAGCTGACTTAACACTGGTTAATGAACCGGAGAGCTGACATAAGACTGGCTGGTGAACTGGAGAGCTGACTTAACACTGGTTATTATGTCAGCTCTCCGGTTCATTAACCAGTGTTAAGTCAGCTCTCCAGTTCACCAGCCAGTGTTATGTCAGCTCTCCGGTTCATTAACCTGTGTTAAGTCAGCTCTCCGGTGTCATTAACCAGTGTTAAGTCAGCTCTCCAGTTCATCAACCAGTGTTAAGTCAGCCACAAACTGTTTAACTTGAAAACAAGTTAATGTATCCATTTAAAATCAAAGTTGCATGTGAATATAGTAGTATTTGAGGTTGAATAAAGACATATGTCCATCCAGTCCAACCCATCTAGCAATATCCTCATTTCCTAACTACTGATCCAGAGGAAGGCAAAAAAAAACCCACCAAATTGATTAAAGTCCCCCATAATGAGCACACTCCCCAAACTTGCAGCCCTTGCCAACTGCATATGAAGCTGACTCACTTCCTGCCTGCTAGCATTTGGTGGGTTATAGCAGACACCAACAATGACATTACCCCCTTTCTTGTTGCCTAATTCCACCCATATTGCCTTCACTTTAACATCCATATCACCAGTTACTGTATCTCTTCTTTTAAATTTGGCTTCAATTCTTTTTTAACATAAACACATACTCCTCCCCCTTTCCTTTTTTCTCCTTCTAAATTTACAGCCCAGTCGTGAGAACTATTAAACCACATTTCTGCTATACCTATTACATCATACTTTTCATTCAACCATAATTTCCAATTCACCCATTTTGTCAACCAGGCTACTCGCATTTGCAAACATACATTTCAGATTATGATCCTGTAATTTATCCATACACTTTAATACACATACCTCCCTATCCCCTATGCTAGCCCCACCCCCCTTTCCACACTCCACTGGCCTATCTACACCCTGCTTTCCTCCTGGGCTATCTATCCCAGTCAGACTGCTAAACCCCCCTCCCCAAAACCTAATTTAAGATATGGGAATCTGCACCTCCCAGACCATCCTATTACCTGTAATACACAAGCTTAGTCATGTGACACTGATGGTGTCCCTAAGCACTGATTTTAGCTTATGACATCGCTAAGCACCATTCATATCATTTACAGGATAACAGTGGCTAGTGACTTATAAACAGATACAATGTTTTCTATCTGCATAAATAATAATGATGTTTGCTTCATGTTGTCCTGTATTGGAAAATATTAACAAAGTTAAGGGAATGTTGCATGAATTGTAAACTGGGGCAGGGAGGTTGGATTGGTTATTCCTACCCCCAATATCATTTCATTAAGGAATTACAGCACGTACAGTTTTCATTGCCAGGTTAGTCCTGGACTATTCCTGTATTAGAGATAGTGCTGAACACAATCCATATTTTAACCGGAACTAGTACCACCCCAACTCTCTCCTTCAAGTCGATTTGCAGCTCAATCCCACAGAGCTCCCACACCATCTCTAAAATATACACAATACTAAATGAATTCCGCCACGACCCCAAATTGACTAATGGAAAAGTTGGAAAAAATGCTAGGCTCACAACTAGAGACTAACCAATGGGTATTTATATTTGAATCGCTCCGCAAATGCTCCTCTAATATACTAGTCCAGAGAAAGCCTTTCAATTCTACCACCATTCATGGGACATGTCCCTCAAATTACACATAGAATTTTCCCGCAATCCTCTAATCTTTGCTAGCTGATATCAAACACTGTTGGTGTGACCGTGTCAAGGTCCAAAAGACATGGAAGACCTGCGAAGCTTTATTACAAGAAGTACTTCATACTACGGTGGTCTTGGATCCGCGGATAGCTCTTTTTGACAAAAACATAGCAAAGACATCCACAGAAAGCAGCAAACTAGCCCATAGCATTTGCGCAGGCACAAGAACTCTTATAGCGGCCACCTGGAAGCATCCTGCCCCCTCTAGGAATCAAATAATAACAAACGTGCAGTGGCTGTGTGAGAATGAACAGGTTGAGGGGCAGGCTGAAACATTACCATAAAATCTGGACCCCTTGGATATATGCTATGTCGGGGTTGGGAGGAGACCAAGGACCACAAGGTAATACAGCCCAAGGGCAACCAAGATAAATATATGATTTGGAGTAGACGTAGGTAGAGGGTAGGGAGCCCGCAGTGCTATTTATTTTATTTAAACTGTTTTTCTAAGAAATAGTATAATCAAACTTAAAAAGAAAAATGATGTTGGAAAGGGAGCAGCTAATATTAGGTTCTGCATTACTATTGCATTATACCAATGGAACTGGGACATGGGAAAACTTTCTAATTTAAACAAAAAGATAGAGCTGAAGCCAGGAGGAAGACTGGCAGAATCAGTTTTCTTTGGGCTGGTTCTCCTAACAGAAACAATATTGGGAGTTAGGAATTTCCAGTGTCCCTGTCCCAAGGACTTTCAGTTTAACGGTTTTCTAAATAAACATTATTCATGCTGTAGTTTTCCTATGGGCATTTTAGGACCTTCTTGTGTTAAAAGGACTAACTGCGTATTCCCAACATTGTACTTGGTTCATTTCCCATATACATTACAATAGGATGTGACACTGGGATAGGTGGTGTCTGGACGAAACAATGATTTCTTTTTTTATTTAAGACTGGGCACCACTCTCTCCCTTACATAGCATTAATGATTTAATGATATTACAACCCCCTGGTGCTCACACTATTGGTTACCAATGTCACATGTCAAGACATGTGACCTTGCATACAGTTGTGATGTCATTGACCACCAGATGGTATAACAATGTCACATGACTTGTCATGTGATCCTGCAGTTGTGATGTCATGATGACTCACCCCCTGGGGGTATATAAGGAGCTGCTGATCCTCAGAAAATTACTGCATTTTGCAAACTTTATTGTTGCAGCAGAAAAATGTCCAATCCAAACCAAACCACACCAGCGAGAACAATGAAAGAAAAGAAAATGCTATTGAAACAGCAAGAGAGACAGAAGAAGATACAGGGAATTCAGGAGGAAATAGAAGGGCTACAAAAAATGAAACAGATGCAAGATCACGTAAATCAATGTAAACTGAAAGATCTACAGAAAAAGCAAGAGCTACGGGAAAAGAAACAGCTACAGGAGCGGCTACAGCGAGAGGAAATGCAACAGCACCTGAAAAAAGTCCTAGAAAAGCTACAGGAACACCTGGAGTTAATGGAAGTCTCTAAGAAAGAGCTGCGCGAAGATATACAGAAAAGGCAGCAGCTAGAGGGACAGCTACTGGAAAAGCAACGGGAAATGCTCCAGAAAAAGGAACAGATCCAGAAACTGATACGGATACAGCAAAAGGAACAGCAACTGCTAGAAGACCAGCAACTGAAAAAGCAACAGGGAAAGCTACAGGTAATGGAAGATTTAAAGCAACAGCAACAGCTACAGGAAAAGCAACAGATACAGGAACTGATACAGCTACAGGAACAGCAACAACGACTGGAAAAGCAACAGGAAAAGGTACAGGAAAAGCAAAAGGAAAAGGAACGAATACGGGAACTGATACGGCTACAGGAACAGCAACAACAACTGGAAAAGGAACAGATACAGGAAATGATAAATCAGGAACTGATACAGCTATTGGAACAGCAACAACTAGTGGAAAAGCAGGAAAAGGAACAGATACAGGAAATGATAAATCAGGAACTGATACAGCTACTGGAACAGCAACAACTAGTGGAAAAGCAGGAAAAGGAACAGATACGGGAAATGGTAGTCCAGGAACTGATACAGATACATGAACAACTACAGGAAGCCCCAGATATTCCTAATAAGGTATGTTTATTTCCACTTTGGCCTTTAATTTGTTGATGCTAATTAATTGATTTCCAGAAAATCTCCCAAATTAATGACAATATTCTGCCAACCACTAATGTCTTCACTCTTTTCCCTAGAAGAAGAAGAAAAAGAAGAATAAAAGCCAAGCAAATATGGAAAATAATGTAGATCAAGATCCTGATCCCATCCCCACTTATCAGGCTCCTGATCCCATCCCCCACTCTTCAGGACTCCTGATCCATCCCCACTTATCAGGATCCTGATCCCATCCCCACTTATCAGGATCCTGATCCATCTCCACTTATCAGGCTCCTGATCCATCCCCACTTATCAGGCTCCTGATCCCATCCCCACTTCTCGGCTCCTGATCCCATCCCCACTTATCAGGCTCCTGATCCCATCCCTAGTTATCAGCTTGTGATCCCATTAGCAGATTTCTGTGTTTGGCTGTATATGGTTTGTATATGCATGTTTTGCATACTATGGTACGGTAATGTATGATTTTGATGATTTTATTGAACAATTTGGGTTACAATGTGCATATGGTTAGCGATAGGATTGGGATATTTAAATCCTTGGTAAACTTGACAACTATCCCCTGTTCTGAAACCAATTGGTTTTGGCTTTAAATGTGTTTTTGCTTCCTCTGGATCAACTCTGGGGTAAATTTTTTTTTTAGGATTTGGGGAACTTAAAGGGAGTAAAGCCCAACCCCTCCCTTTAGCTGTGCCCAGGATTAAAACAACACACTAGGTCTAACCCTAGCGAGAATCAGTAGGTAGTTTGGATACTTACTTTACCCGGTCCGGCCCCACCATCCCTGAAGCATGCCCTACCATAGGCAGTGCATGCCCATGATTCACTGGGGAGGGGTAGCGGAATAAATATGTTCCAAGGTGATCCAGGGATTAGTCCGATTGCCACATGGAGTCAGGAAGGAATCCCCCCCCCCCCCCCATTCTGGTTCGGGAGCCGATAGGCTTTGGATCAGATGGGGGTTTTCGCCTTCCTCTGGATCATCTCGGGATAGGGTAGAATTCGGTACAGACTGCTCAGTGGAAGAGGAGGAGCTGTCTTGATATCTTTCTTCATTAGGGTTGAAAGGGAATAAGGTAAGTTTTTACATTTTACAATAATGTATCTTTGATTAGGAATAACGTCGGAAAGCAAGAGATATAATTTTATTAATTTGTTCCTGTGTATTAGCCAGGATAGGTGTGTTTTAGACTCTCATTTACTAAGTGAGCACTAATTAAAATCCTAGCTTATCTGTATGGGGTGCCGTTTGTTCCTAGATCATTTTGTAACAAATATTCAGTGGTAACAAAAATACATTTAGTGAACAAAAACCAACACAATGGGGCAAAACCATATTTAGGAGTCGACCAAAAGAAGTTCTGTGGTGAAAAACACATTTAGTCAAACAACAAAAAAAAAAAATAAAACATTTGGTGACAATACTATATTGACATACATTTTGTCAACAAAAAACAACTGTAGCACCAAAATGTATATTTTAATGACCAAAAATCTTTTGTGAAACACCATGTACAGTGGATTGAACTGATTTTTTTTTGTTACAAAAAAGTGATGAAAAGAAACATTATGCTGGCAAAAGAAAATTTTGTAGATCAAATACATCTTGTAGCATAGTGTATTGTTTTTGTACACAAAATTAACTATTGAAAAAACAAGCATACTTTTTGTGTTAAAAAATGCAATTTTGTGCACCAAGAGTTTATGTTTGGTATGTTAATGGTAAATGGCAAGCATTCCCTTTAATCTTGTGTTAAAAATATATAAACTGTTAAAATTGTTTGCTTTCCCTTTAATCCCTTCAGAAAAAATGTGTACACCTAATGACTCTTGCCATATATATTTTCCTTTAAACTCTTTAATAAGAAATATCTGGTATATGATACTCTTCCCCCTTTAGAAATGGTGCTGTCATGCATTACCTAAAATAATTCTGGTAATGAAAACGTTTCCTTTAATTATCTGCTGTAAGAAAATACTACTAAATGTCACAGTCCTTATTTTCTTTTTATGGACACAGGCCCCACTAGGCAGCACGCAAGAATCACAAGCGTCACCCTGCGAAAAGTTTCGGCAGCGGGAGAAGTGGGGCCATCCTCTTCTATTGGTGTGGGCTGAGGGAGGGGGTGGATACCTGACTTTAGAGTTGTTCTGAGTTAAATTTTCCCTTGAATAAACCAGCTAAATAAGAAACAACTACAGCCTCATCTATCTATCTAAGCAGTGATGCCCCAACCCATGGCCCAGGCGCCAAAATTACAACATGTGTGGGATCTCGCAAAGGTAAGTAATGATTGCTTCTGGTTCTGCATCTGTGTTTTCTAAAACACAACAATCTTATAAAGTTCACCAAATAATTTCTGTAGAACAAGTCTGTCAATTTGTTCACCAATAATTTCTGTAAAACAAATTTGTCCACCAAATAATTTTTGCCAAACAAGTCTATCAATTCTGTTCATTAAATAATTTCTGTGGAATATTTTGTCCACCCCACTAATTTCCATGGAACAAGTCTGTCTTTCTGTTCACCAATTTATTTTTGGAAAACAAATTGTTCACCAATAATGTTTGTTTGTAAAACTAGTCTATCAATTCAGTTACCAAATAATTTGTACATCAATTATGTTCACCAAATTATTTCTGTAGCCCAAATTTGTAAATTTTGTGTGTTTTAAACATTTGGTCCATTTTTTACATTCGGTCAAAAGTTCAGTGAATTAGTGAAATGATACATTTATTAGTAACCTTCAAATGAACCTTTAGATTTGGACATTAGTTTCCCCATCCGCCTGACTTTGTATCTTTTCCCCATCTGTCTGTCCTTTATAATTTGTCTTGAAAAAGCCAAATGACTGTTTTTTATCTTCTTCTTCTTCTTCTTCTTTTTCTTCTTCCGTTTTATTCTTCGCTTTTTGGACCGTATCTCTCCCAGTTTTGAGCTAGAGAATGAAAATCGGTACAGACGTGCGGGGCATATAGGAGAAGTGTGCTTCTTCTAGCTAAGGAATCGGAAGCGTACGGCGTATCAGCGATTTAAGGACATTTTTCCCATAGACTATAATGGTAACAATCTCCAATGTGGATATTCAAAAAAATTTTTTTCATGGTCATAAATACAAATGGTGATACCCCCAACCCCCCACACGACCCAGGTACACCCACCTATATGACTTACCTTTCCATTCCCATGGAAGCCATATTTAAAGGGTAACTAAAGTCAAAAAACGAATTTAGATTTATCCTCAATAAAAGATAGTTTTATGGTTTAAACACAAAAAAGACATACCCCCTCAACCAGACCCAGTACATACACCTACTAATCTACTTATCCATTTGGTGGCAGCCATACTTAAAGGGTGACTAAAGTCAAAAAAATTAATTTTGATTAATAATAAAAAGATTGTTTTTTTAACCCCCAACCGGACATGGTACACACACCTACTGATTATTTATCCATTACTGTGGCAGCCATACTAAAGGGTGACTAAAGTAAAAAAAGAAAAATTTAGATTTATTCTCATAAAAGATAGTTTTATGGTTGAAACACAAAAAAGAACATACCCCTTCAAACCAGAACAGGTACACACCACTACTGATCTACTTATCCATTACGGTGGCAGCCATATTTAAAGGTTAACTAAAGTCAAAAAAACTTATTTAGATTTATCCTCAATAAAATGGTTGTAAACACAAAAAAAAAATACCCCCTCAACCAGACCCAGGTACACGCACCTACTGATTTACTTATCCATTACTGTGGCAGCCATACTTAAAGGGTAACTAAAGTCAAAAAAAAACTAATTTGACCAATCAATCAAAAAAAGTTTGTTTTTTTAACCCCAACCCGACACAGGTACACACACCTACTGATCTACTTATCCATTACTGTGGCAGCCATACCTAAAGGGTAATAAAGTAAAAAAAACAATTTTTACCAATCATCAAAAAGATACAGAGAGATTCAATAAAAGTTCTTATCATTGAAAATGGTGCTTATTTTGCCCAAACCAATCAGATGTTAGCTTTCTGATTGATTGGATCAAAATTAGCACCACTTTGGTGGGTACGTACAAAGTTTTTTTTGTCCCAAACAAGCTCACTACAAACTATCATTCCTATATTGAGTTTTAAAATCTGCAGCAAACACACATATTCCCTTCCAAAATGCAGCCCTTCAAGCCAATTCAAAGTTTATACTAAACTTTCCCTTTCTAGTTTCATACTATAGTTATGGGCTTCAATTTATGTATCAATATCTAAACTAATCTACATTGTCCAAATAAGTACCTAGTAAATAGATATTCCCAGTGTGGTATTATTACTGGGGCCCAGTAACATACAGAAATACAAGGTTAACTTCTACAAAAACAAGAATTTTAATTGTGTAAAAATTTTTAAGGTATAATGTGTAACTATTGTGTCATAAAATATATTAAAATACTGTATTTAAAGGAATAGTCACTACCAAAGTGAACTATTCTTTAATGCATTGATTAAAGACCGAGAGGATAAGGAGCTATGTCTTACCTCCGTTCTTCAATCAATACACAGACTAAACAAACAACAAGGCAACTAAATTAATAAGGGCTTGAATATCAAGACAGATTGAATAAGTTAAAATAATGCACATGACATAAAGGTGCTTGCGTGGGGATATGATTACTCTGTATAAATACATTAATGGTCCATACAATAAACTATCTGGGGCATTGTTTAGAATAGAACATTTCAGAGGACACACAGACATCCTTAAGACTGGAAGAAAAGAAGTTTAGTCTTCAGGTTCAGTAAAGGGTATTTTACTGTGAGTACAATAAAACTATGGAACTGTCTTCCTTCGGACATGGTGAATGGCAGGTTTCATTGGATAGTTAAAAAAAAAGCTGCAAGTTTCTAATAACAAAGAATGTTGCATGTTACTGGTGTATTGATACATTAAGTTGGAGTTGATCTACGGATATTTCCGATTGTCATTTGAAGCCCGGAAGTAATTATTTCCCTTCACACTGTCCTTTTTTTTTGCCTTCCTCTGGATCAACTGTTATGTAGGAAATGTGGGTATGCTGAGTAGGTTGCATTAGATGAGGTATGTCTTTATTCAACCTCAATACTATACTATTCAAAAACACATGTAGAAAAGATCCTTAGCTCAGGGTTCCTAAAGAGGGTGTGCCAAGGTGTACTGGGGGCTCAAAAAGACAGACATGTGCTTAAACTTTTGGTAGTGGAAATATTTTCACCTGTACAACACTTTATGCTATGTTGTACTTTAAATATATATATAATTATGATAACATGTCAATGCAGCCAATGTGGAGTAACTTTACACAGCATTGATTATAATTAGGGACTCTGCTCTAATGAGGCAAATTAAAGATTTTGCTCAGGGCCACGCAGCCTGGGGAAGTTTGAGGGTGACATGCAATAGCCTAACATTTTAAAAAAAAGTGTTCTAGAAAGTCCACATGGCCGAGAGTCCACGCTGTAAATACTGTGCGTGGACCCTTAAACCTGTTCCCCCCGGATTATGTCATTAAAGGGCATGTCCACCCCCAAAACTATAATCCCCCCCACTACTGGCCCCATTGTGTAGTGTAGTTTAACCCTTATATACATCCCAGTCCATCGGTTCTCCTGTAGTCCCCCCCAAAGTCCCAAAAAACTGCCCACCAGGAGGATAGCAGAGTCCATATAGGACACGCCTGCTACCTGGCCTCCGGGAGAAGTTTGGCATGCGTACTGCAGCCCTTCTCCCCTCCCTCCCCCTTCCTCCCCCTCCCTCTCCCTCCCTCTCCCTCCCTCTCCCTCCCTCTTAGGATTCCCTCCCGCTAGTGTAAATCCCTTTAGATATATGATTCCCCCTGTCCCTCAGCCCCAACCGCTCTATCTGTATTCTTAGAAAGTGCCCCAAACTCTACTTAACCTTCCCTCTTTCCCCAGCTGCAAAGAACCCCGGCAGCCGCGTCCGTGATTGGCTGCCGCTCAGCCAATCATAGACGCGACTGCCGGTCCCGCCCCTTGCTTGCATTTTCTCGCAAGCTGAGGGCTGGCAGCACGGCGGAGGAAAGAGGAGGAGGTAAGTAGAGTTTGGGGCACTTTCTAAGAATAAAAATAGAGCGGTTGGGCTGGGGGGACAGGGGGAATCATATATCTAAAAATATTTTTAGGGGTGGACATACCCTTTAAGGAAAAGGGGTGGGGTGAAGAAACACGGTGCATGCAGACAGCGCCAACAGGTTGTTTGTCCCGGTCTTCAAGTAAAGAAAGCACACACCTGCCGCACCTGTACTTTGGCAGTTATATTACCGGTCTGTGTTTGGGTACTTATATTACTGTTCTCTGTGTTTGCCACATATATTACCAGTCTGTATATGGGCACTTAAATTACCAAGTCAGATTTTCAGTTCACCACTTATGCTCAGTCAGCCTTCAGTAAACAAACCACTGTATAGTCAGCTCTCCAGTTCACCAGCCAGTGTTGAGTCAGCTCTCCAGTTCACCAGCCAGTGTTAAGTCCGCTCTCAGTTCACCGGTTAGTGTTAAGTCAGCTCTCCAGTCACCAGCCAGTGTTTGTAGCTCTCCAGTTACCAGTTAGTGTTAAGTCAGCTCTCCAGTTCATCAACCAGTGTTAAGTCGCTCTCCGTTCACCAGCCAGTGTTAAGTCAGCTCTCCAGTTCACCAGCCAGTGTGTAAGTCAGCTCTTCAGTTCATCAACCAGTGGTATTTCAGTCTTCAGTTCATCAACCAGTGTTGAGTCAGAGCTTCAGTTCATCAACCAGTATTGAGTCAGCTCTCGGTTCATCAGCCCGTGTTAAGTCAGTCTCCGTTCATCAGCCAGTGTTAAGTCAGCTCTCAGTTCATCAACCAGTGTTAAGTCACCTCTCCAGTTCATCAACCAGTGTTCAGTCAGCTCTCCAGTTCACCAGCCAGTGTTAAGTCAGCTCTCCAGTTCACCAGCCAGTGTTAAGTCAGCTCTCCAGTTCACCAGCCAGTGTTAGTCAGCTCTCCAGTTCACCAGGCAGTGGTTAAGTCAGCTCTCCTGTTAATCAACCAGTGTTAAGGCAGCTCTCCAGTTTACCAGCCAGTGTAAGTCAGCTCTCGGTTCATCAACCAGTGTTAGGGCAGCTCTCCAGTTCACCAGCCAGTGTTATGTCAGCTCTCCGGTTCATTAACCAGTGTTAAGTCAGCTCTCCAGTTCACCAGCCAGTCTTATGTCAGCTCTCCGGTTCATTAACCAGTGTTAAGTCAGCTCTCCAGTTCACCAGCCAGTGTTATGTCAGCTCTCCGGTTCATTAACCAGTGTTAAGTCAGCTCTCCAGTTCACCAGCCAGTGTTATGTCAGCTCTCCGGTTCATCCTGTGTTAAGTCAGCTCTCCGGTTCATTAACCAGTGTTAAGTCAGCTCTCCAGTTCATCAACCAGTGTTAAGTCAGCCACAAACTGTTTAACTTGAAAACAAGTTAATGTATCCATTTAAAATCAAAGTTGCATGTGAATATAGTAGTATTTGAGGTTGAATAAGACATATGTCCATCCAGTCCAACCCATCTAGCAATATCCTCATTTCCTAACTACTGATCCAGAGGAAGGCAAAAAAAAAACCCACCAAAATTGATTAAAGTCCCCCATAATGAGCACACTCCCAAACTTGCAGCCCTTGCCAACTGCATATGAAGCTGACTCACTTCTGCCTGCTAGCTTTGGTGGGTTATAGCAGACACCAACAATGACATTACCCCCTTTCTTGTTGCCTAATTCCACCCATATTGCCTTCACTTTAACATCCATATCACCAGTTACTGTATCTCTTCTTTTAAATTTGGCTTCAATTCTTTTTTAACATAAAAACATACTCCTCCCCCTTTCCTTTTTCTCCTTCTAAATTTACAGCCCAGTCGTGAGAACTATTAAACCACATTTCTGCTATACCTATTACAATCATACTTTTCATTCAACCATAATTTCCAATTCACCCATTTTGTCAACCAGGCTACTCGCATTTGCAAACATACATTTCAGATTTGATCCTGTAATTTATCCATACACTTTAATACACATAACTCCCTATCCCCTATGCTAGCCCCACCCCCCTTTCCACACTCCACTGGCCCTCTACACCCTGCTTTCCTCCTGGGCTATCTATCCAGTCAGACTGCTAAACCCCCCTCCCCAAAACCTAATTTAAGATATGGGAATCTGCACCTCCCAGACCATCCTATACTGTAATACACAAGCTTAGTCATGTGACATGATGGTGTCCCTAAGCATGATTTTAGCTTATGCAATCGCTAAGCACCATCATATCATTTACAGGATAACAGTGGCTAGTGAACTTATAACAGTACAATGTTTTCTATCTGCATAAATAATAATGATGTTTGCTTATGTTGTCCTGTATTGGAAATATTAACAAAGTTAAGGGAATGTTGCATGAATTGTAACTGGGGCAGGGAGGTTGGATTGGTATTCCTACCCCAATATCATTTCATTAAGGAATTACAGCACGTACAAGTTTTCATTTGCCAGGTTAGTCCTGGACTATTCCTGTATTAGAGATAGTGCTGAACACAATCCATATTTTAACCGGAACTAGTACCACACCCAACTCTCTCCTTCAAGTCGATTTGCAGCTCAATCCCACAGAGCTCCCACACCATCTCTAAAATATACACAATACTAAATGAATTCCGCCACGACCCCAAATTGACTAATGGAAAAGTTGGAAAAAATGCTAGGTCACAACTAGAGACTAACCAATGGGTTATTATATTTGAATCGCTCCGCAAATGCTCCTCAATATACAGTCCAAGAGAAAGCCTTTCAAATTCTACACCATTCATGGGACATGTCCCTCAAATTACACATAGAATTTTCCCGCATCCTCTAATCTTGCTAGCTGATATCAAACACTGTTGGTGGGACCGTGTCAAGGTCCAAAAGACAGGAAGACTGCGAAGCTTTATTACAAGAAAGTACTTCATACTACGGTGGTCTTGGATCCGTGGAAGCTCTTTTTGACAAAAATATAGCCAAGACATCCACAGAAAGCAACAAAACTAGCCCATAGCATTGGCGCAGGCACAAGAACTCTTATAGCGGCCACCTGGAAGCATCCTGCCCCCTCTAGGAATCAAATATAACAAACGTGCAGTGGCTGTGTGGAGAATGAACAGGTGAGGGGCAGGCTGAAACATTACCATAAAATCTGGACCCCTTGGAATATGCTATGTCGGGGTTGGGAGGGAGACCAAGGACACAAGGTAATACAGCCCAAGGGCACCAAGATAAATATATGATTTGGAGTAGACGTAGGTAGAGGGTAGGGAGCCCGCAGTGCTATTTATTTTATTTAAACTGTTTTTCTAAGAAATAGTATAATCAAACTTAAAAAGAAAATGATGTTGGAAGGGAGGCAGCTAAATTAGGTTCTGCATTACTATTGCATTATACCAATGGAACTGGGACATGGGAAAACTTTCTAATTTAAACAAAAAGATAGAGCTGAAGCCAGGAGGAAGACTGGCAGAATCAGTTTTCTTTGGGCTGGTTCTCCTAACAGAAACAATATTGGGAGTTAGGAATTTCCAGTGTCCCTGTCCCAAGGACTTTCAGTTTAACGGTTTTCTAAATAAACATTATTCATGCTGTAGTTTTCCTATGGGCATTTAGGACCTTCTTGTGTTAAAAGGACTAACTGCGTATTCCCAACTTGTACTTGGTTCATTTCCCATATACATTACAATAGGATGTGACACTGGGATAGGTGGTGTCTGGACGAAACAATGATTTCTTTTTTATTTAAGACTGGGCACCACTCTCTCCCTTACATAGCATTAATGATTTAATGATATTACAACCCCCTGGTGCTCACACTATTGGTTACCAAGTCACATGTCAAGACATGTGACTTGCATACAGTTGTGATGTCATTGACCACCAGATGGTATAACAATGTCACATGACTTGTCATGTGATCCTGCAGTTGTGATGTCATGATGACTCACCCCTGGGGGTATATAAGGAGCTGCTGATCCTCAGAAAATTACTGCATTTTGCAAACTTTATGTTGCAGCAGAAAAATGTCCAATCCAAACCAAACCCCACCAGCGAGAACAATGAAAGAAAAGAAAATGCTATGAAACAGCAAGAGAGACAGAAGAAGATACAGGGAATTCAGGAGGAAATAGAAGGGCTACAAAAATGAAACAGATGCAAGATCACGTAAATCAATGTAAACTGAAAGATCTACAGAAAAAGCAAGAGCTACGGGAAAAGAAACAGCTACAGGAGCGGCTACAGCGAGAGGAAATGCAACAGCACCTGAAAAAGTCCTAGAAAAGCTACAGGAACACCGGAGTTAATGGAAATCTCTAAGAAAGAGCTGCGCGAAGATATACAGAAAAGGCAGCAGCTAGAGGGACAGCTACTGGAAAAGCAACGGGAAATGCTCCAGAAAAAGGAAACAGATCCAGAAACTGATACGGTACAGCAAAAGGAACAGCAACTGCTAGAAGACCAGCAACTGAAAAAGCAACAGGAAAGCTACAGGTAATGGAAGATTTAAAGCAACAGCAAACAGCTACAGGAAAAGCAACAGATACAGGAACTGATACAGCTACAGGAACAGCAACAACAGATGGAAAAGCAACAGGAAAAGGTACAGGAAAAGCAAAAGGAAAAGGAACGAATACGGGAACTGATACGGCTACAGGAACAGCAACAACACTGGAAAAGGAACAGATACAGGAAATGATAAATCAGGAACTGATACAGCTATTGGAACAGCAACAACTAGTGGAAAAGCAGGAAAAGGAAACAGATACAGGAAATGATAAATCAGGAAACTGACAGCTACTGGAACAGCAACAACTAGTGGAAAAGCAGGAAAAGGAACAGATACGGGAAATGGTAGTCAGGAACTGATCAGATACATGAACAACTACAGGAAGCCCCAGATATTCCTAATAAGGTATGTTTATTTCCACTTTGGCCTTTAATTTGTTGATGCTAATTAATTGATTTCCAGAAAATCTCCCAAATTAATGACAATATTCTGCCAACCACTAATGTCTTCACTCTTTTCCCTAGAAGAAGAAGAAAAAGAGATAAAAGCCAAGCAAATATGGAAAATAATGTAGATCAAGATCCTGATCCCATCCCACTTATCAGGCTCCTGATCCCATCCCCACTTATCAGGCTCCTGATCCATCCCCACTTATCAGGATCCTGATCCCATCCCCACTTATCAGGATCCTGATCCCATCCACTTATCAGGCTCCTGATCCATCCCCACTTATCAGGCTCCTGATCCCATCCCCACTTTCGGCTCCTGATCCCATCCCACTTATCAGGCTCCTGATCCCATCCCTAGTTATCAGCTTGTGATCCCATTAGCAGATTTCTGTGTTTGGCTGTATATGGTTTGTATATGCATGTTTTGCATACTATGGTACGGTAATGTATGATTTTGATGATTTTATTGAACAATTTGGGTTACAATGTGCATATGGTTAGCGATAGGATTGGGATATTTAAATCCTTGGTAAACTTGACAACTATCCCCTGTTCTGAAACCAATTGGTTTTGGCTTTAAATGTGTTTTTGCTTCCTCTGGATCAACTCTGGGGTAAATTTTTTTTTTAGGATTTGGGGAACTTAAAGGGAGTAAAGCCCAACCCCTCCCTTTAGCTGTGCCCAGGATTAAAACAACACACTAGGTCTCACCCTAGGAGAACAGTAGGTAGTTTGGATACTTATTACCCGGTCCGGCCCCACCATCCTGAAGCTGCCCTACCATAGGCAGTGCATGCCCATGATTCACTGGGGAGGGTAGCGGAATAAATATGTTCCAAGGTGATCCAGGGATTAGTCGATTGCCACATGGAGTCAGGAAGGAATCCCCCCCCCCCCATTTGGTTCGGGAGCCGATAGGCTTTGGATCAGATGGGGGTTTTCGCCTTCCTCTGGATACTCGGGATAGGGTAGAATTCGGGGGTTGTGTTGTTAGGGTGTATGTAATTTAAATAAATAAACGTTTCTCTTAAAACATTCGAGTCTGGATTTTCATTTTGTTCTCTTCTCACTGTGAATGTTCCATTGTAATATGGTGATCAGACTATGACTGGAAAGGGGGTAATTAATTTGGCTTGAAAAAGCCAAATTACTGTTCTTTCTATTTCTTCTTCTTCTTCCGTTTTATTCTTCTGCTTTTTTGGACCGTATTTTCCTCCCACAATTTTTGAGCTAGAGACATGAAATTCGGTACAGACGTGCGGGGCATATATTAGAAGTGTGCTATCTTCTAGCTAAGGAATCCGCGGAAGCGCTACGGCATTATCTGCAAATTTACGGACATTTTTTCCCATAGACTGTAATGGTAACAATCCTCAAATGTGGATATTTCAAAACAGTTTTTTCATGGTCATAAATGCAAATGGTGATACCCCCAACCCCCCACACAGACCCAGGTACACCCACCTACTGACCTACCTTTCCATTCCCATGGAAGCCATATTTAAAGGAACACTAAACACATAAAAATGACTAAGTGCCATTCGTTTCTATTATTCACAGGGAGGTGAGAACGTTCCAATCGCAGCCGCTCAGCCTCTGAACAGCTGTTCTGTCCCGATCGCGCGCCCTATCTTTTGAATTGGCGCGCATGCGCCTAAGATAGGGCGCGTGGTCGGGACAGAGCGGCTGTCAGAGACTGAGCGGCTGTGAGTGGAGCGGCGGGTAAGGTAAGTTCCTGGTCCCCCCAAGCGTCCTATTATTCACAGGGAGGTGAGAATAAGCGTTCTCACCTCCCTGTGCATAATAGAAACGAATGGCACTAAGTCATTTTTAAGAAGTATTGGAGTTTACAGGTCCTTTAAAGGGTAACTAAAGTCAAAAAAACAAATTTAGATTTATCCTCAATAAAAGATAGTTTTATGGTTATAAACACAAAAAAGACATACCCCCTCAACCATTCCCAGGTACACACACCTACTGATCTACTTATCCATTACTGTGGCAGCCATACTTAAAGGGTAACTAAAGTAAAAAAAACTAATTTAGATTTATTCTCAATAAAAGATAGTTTTATGGTTGTAAACACAAAAAAGACATACCCCCTCAACCCGACCCAGGTAGACACACCTACTGATCTACTTATCCATTACAGCGGCAGACATATTTAAAGGGTAACTAAAGTCAAAAAAACAAATTTAGATTTATCCTCAATAAAAGATAGTTTTATGGTTGGAAACACAAAAAAGACATACCCCCTCAACCAGACCCAGGTACACACACCTACTAATCTACTAATTCATTATGGTGGCAGCCATATTTAAAGGGTAACTAAAGTCAAAAAAACAAATTTAGATTTATCCTCAATAAAAGATAGTTTTATGGTTGTAAACACAAAAAAGACATGCCCCCTCAACCAGACCCAGGTACACACACCTACTAATCTACTAATTCATTATGGTGGTAGCCATACTTAAAGGGTAACTAAAGTAAAAAAAACTAATTTAGATTTATCCTCAATAAAATATAGTTTTATGGTTGTAAACACAAAAAAAGACATACCCCCTCAACCCAACCCAGGTAGACACACCTACTGATCTACTTATCCATTACAGTGGCAGCCATATTTAAAGGGTAGTTAAAGTAAAAAAAAAAAATTTAGATTTATCCTCAATAAAAGATAGTTTTATAGTTGTAAACACAAAAAAGACATACCCCCTCAACCAAACCCAGGTACACACACCTACTAATCTACTAATTCATTATGGTGGTAGCCATACTTAAAGGGTAACTAAAATCAAACAAACTAATTTAGATTTATCCTCAATAAAATATAGTTTTATGGTTGTAAACACAAAAAAAACATACCCCCTCAACCAGACCCAGGTACACACACCTACTGATCTACTTATCCATTACTGTGGCAGCCATACTTAAAGGGTAAATAAAGTCAAAAAAATTAATTTTGATTAATAATAAAAAAGTTTGTTTTTTTAACCCCCATGTGGCACAGTTACATACACCTACTGACCTACCCCTCCATTACTGTTGCATCCATACCTAAAGGGTAACTAAAGTGAAAAAAACTAATTTTGACCAGTCATCAAAAAAGTTTGTTTTTTTAACCCCCAACCGGACACAGGTACACACACTTACTGATCTATTTATCCATTGCTGTGGCAGCCATACTTAAAGGGTAACTAAAGTAAAAAAAACTAATTTAGATTTATTCTCAATAAAAGATAGTTTTATGGTTGTAAACACAAAAAAGACATACCCCCTCAACCAGACCCAGGTACACACACCTACTGATCTACTTATCCATTACGGTGGCAGCCATACTTAAAGGGTAACTAAAGTCAAAAAAACTAATTTAGATTTATTCTCAATAAAATATAGTTTTCTGGTTGTAAACACAAAAAAAACATACCCCCTCAACCAGACCCAGGTATACGCACCTACTGATTTACTTATCCATTACTGTGGCAGCCATACTTAAAGGGTAACTAAAGTAAAAAAAAAATATTTTGATTAATAAAACAAAAGGTTTGTTTTTTTAACCCCCATGTGGCACAGTTTACCTACTGGCCTACCCCTCCATTACTGTTGCAGCCATACCTAAAGGGTAACTAAAGTCAAAAAAAACTAATTTTGACCAATCATCAAAAAAGTTTGTTTTTTAACCTCCAACCCGACATAGGTACACACACCTACTGATCTACTTATCCATTACTGTGGCAGCCTTCCTAAAAGGTTAACTAAAGTAAAAAAAAAATAATTTTGACCAATCATCAAAAAGATACAGAGAGATTCAATAAAAGTTCTTATAATTGAAAATGGTGCTTATTTTGCCTTAACCAATCAGATGTTAGCTTTCTGATTGATTGGATCAAAATTAGCACCACTTTGGGCTGGGTACATACAAAAGTTTTTTTTGTCCCAAACAAGCTTCACTACAAACTCATCATTCCCATTATTGAGTTTTAAAATCTGCAGCAAAATGCAGCCCTTCAAGCCAAATTCAAAGTTTATACTTAAACTTTCCCTTTCTAGTTTGTTTTTACCAGGCAGGTGGGAAACCTAATGTGGCAAATCTTCATTTGAAGGTTACTAATAAATGTTTCATTTTACAAATTCACTGAACTTTTGACTGAATGTAAAAAATGGACCAAATGTATAACACATGCAAAATTTACAAATTCAGTCCACAGAAATAATTTGGTGAACATAATTGCTCTGCAGAAATTATTTGGTGAACTAAATTGATAGACTTGCCCAAAAATTATTGGGTGAATTAATTTGTTTTACATAAATAATTTGGTGAACAGAAAAGACAGACTTGTTCCACGGAAATTATTTGTTGGACAAGATTGTTTCACTGAAATTATTTGGTGAACAGAATTGATAGACTTGTTTTACAGAAATTATTTAGTGAACAAATTTGTTTTACAGGAACTATTTGGTAAACATAATTGACAGACTTGTTCTACAGAAATTATTTGGTGAACATTGTAAGATTGTTGTGTTTTATAAACATAGAGGCCGATGCAGAACCAGAAACAGCCTTACCTTCGCAAGATCCCACAATGTTGTAAATCCCTTTGCGAGATTTACTGTGTCATGGGATCCTGGTCATGTAAGTAATGCATGAGAATTACCATTTTTAAAGGGGAAGTGTATCATATACCAGATATTTCTTATTAAAGATTTTAAAGGGAAAGCAAACAATTTACTAGTTTATATTTTGTTTAACAAAGATTAAAGGGAAAGCTTGCCATTTACCATTACCAAACACAATTCTTGGGGCACAAAATAGCATTTTTAAGACAAAGGGTATGCTTGTTTTTCCATAGTTCGTTTTGTGTACTAAAAACATACTCTTAAACTACAAGATTTATTTGGTCTACCAAATTTTCTTTTTGCCAACATAATGTTACTCTTTATCACTTTTTGTATGCAAAAAATATTCTGTTTCAACCCACGTTTCATTTTGTTCACCAAAATAGATTTTGGTCATTGAAATATATACTTTGGTGCTACAGTTGTTTTTTGTTGACTAAATGTATATTTTGCTCAACTAAATATAGTTTTGCCACCAAAGCATTGTTTTTTTTGAAGACTAAATATGTTTTGTAAGCACCGGATTTCTTTTTGTTGACTAAATATAGTTTTGTCACTAAAACATTGTTTTTCTTGATGACTTAATATGTTTTGTTGCCACAGAATTTATTTTGTTAGACTAAATATAGTTTTGTCACCAAAGTTTTTGTTATATTGACTAAATGTATGATTTCCTACCGCTGAAAAATAAAGTGCACACAAAAATCTGAGCATCTCATTTGACTGGGATAACTGCCAATATCAGTAAGACAATGGGCGGTATTTATAAAGAATCAATATCGGTATTTTTCGATACTATCGATATTTCTCGGCCGCCTCTGTCATTATTGACCACACTGATCATTTCTGACCGCTTTGGAGGATAATAATACCCGTCCGTATTTGCTACTCTGCAGTATTGGCCCATCAGCAATAAAATAGCACTGCTACTAACCAATATCTATGCTATATAAATACCACCCAATATTTTCTGCCATGGAAGTATTTATATAAAGGGCTTGCAGTTTATAAAGCGCTGGTAATGTGATATCTCTCTCTACTCGTGTCCACACTCATATAAAGTGTACGCAATTCCTTATTAGTAATGGGCTGTTCCCTCTCTTTCAGGGCTCAGATATCAGCGACAGAAAAGTTCGGAGGAGGGAAAAGAACAGAGTCGCAGCCCAGAGAAGCAGAAAGAAACAGACCCAGAAAGCAGACAAACTCCATGAGGTACAGTAGGTGTTTGTAAAGGGCAATTATGGTCTCCGAACCAGTTAGGGGCATATTAGTGGCATATTAGTAAAGGCGCGGTATCGCTTTTTAGCAATACCGCACCTTTAACGATTGGTTTAATGATCATTAAATTACGAACTTTAATGTAAATTAACGATCATAAATCTACGATAACATGATCGTAGATTTTTGATCCCCATAGAATACCATTGCTGTATTCAATGACCGAATGTTCGGTGTAAGTGTACGACCGTGGCCATACATCCTGCTTCCAGTGTGTATTGGTTACATGACTACAAGCTGGTAAAGCAGGAAGTGCTAAGAAAAGTCCCAATGATGAATTTTTGCTTTCTTAGACTTGATGGAATTAAACATACAGTCCCATACACTGACTAACCTAAATAGGTTGATATTGCCGCAGTGGTGTAACTAGGAATCACTGGGCCCCCCCAGCAAAACTATGATGGGCCCCCTATGCCTGCATTATCCACAGTCGTTTTCTTGGAGGGGACGATATCTGTTGTAGGAAAAATACGTATATGGGGCCCTCCTGGCTTCCGTGCCCCCCTGTTGTTGCTTCCTCTGCTCCCCTGGTAGTTACGCCCCTGTATTTCAGACAATAATTTTTGCCATATCTATATTAATTTTTTCCCTGAAACTGAAAAAATCAATGACACACATTGGTATTTTTCACCTGATATGCAATATTACCCCCTCCCCTCTCCAGAGGTCCATGACCAGCTGCTCGCATGTATAAAGTAAACATACACGCGATCAGCTGTATTTAGGTATTTCCGGCTTGGTTACGATTTGGTCTTTTAAACAGCTGAATGCAGAGGTTTCAGAAAGCCCTCTTACTGCCAGAGGGGCGGTAATTACACCACTGACACCATGTTATTTCTTTTTAAAGGGTATGTCCACCCTTCCAAAAAAATTTTTACATAACATTCCCCCTGTCTCCCCAGCCCCAACCGCTATATTTGTATTATCAGAAAATGCCCAAAACTTTACTTACCTTCCCCTCTTTCCTCCGCCACGCTGCCAGGCCCCCTGCTTGCGAGAAAATGCAAGCAGAGGGGCGGGACCAGCAGTCGCGTCTGTGATTGGCTGAGCGGCAGCCAATCACGGACGCGGCTGCCGGGAGTTCAGTGTGGCGGAGGAAAGAGGGAAGGTAAGTAATGATTTGGGCATTTTGATAATACAAATATAGCGGTGGGGCTGGGGGGACAGGGGGATGTTAAAAGATTTTACACTAGGGGGAGGGAATCCTTATCGGGAGGGGGAGGGAGAGGGAGGGGGAGAGGGGAGAATGGCTGCAGTACCATGCCAAACTTCTCCGGAGGCCAGGTAGGAGGCAGAGTCCTATATGGACTCTGCTAGCCTCCTGGTGGCAGTTTTTGGGACTTTGGGGGGACTACAGGAGAACCATATGAGCTGGGATGTGAGGTAAGGATTAAACTACACTACACAATGGGGCCAGTAGTGGGGGGGATTATAGTTTTGGGGGTGGACATGCCCTTTAAGGAGATGGGTCCTTATCAGACATACATTGTTACCAATCTAGTTCCCTGTAGCTTTCCTGTTTGCATACAGTATAATCATCAAAGGGGGGGGGGGGCACCATGGGAGATTTCTTATGGCACCAGAATGTCCAGACCTGGCCCTGATCCAGTGTGAATCCCCATTCAATTCCTGGGAAAGAGGGACACCAGGTTACAATGTATAATTCATGTTCGAGAGATATATAATAAGGCCAACAAATTATAATAACAAGAAATAAAAAAGGACAGCTAATGTTCATTTGACTAATCCAATCCAAGGGCATTTCCACCCCCCATAGTAACATTTCTTTAAATTGTAGGGCCTACCCTCCCACCCCCAACCGCTAAGTTAAAACAGTAAAAATCGATTCCTAACTCTACTTACACCTCCTGGTTCCAGCGTTGCTCTGATCCAGCTCCCCTGCCCGCCGGATCTTCTAGCAGGGGGGGCCAGACAGGCAGCCGCGGCTGTGATTGGCTGAGAGGCAGCCAATCACAGCCACAGCTGACAGCAATGGGGAAGATGCTGGCAGCCGTGAGCTGTTCAGGAAAAGATTTTTATACTTTTAACTTAGCGGTTGGGGGTGGGAGGGTTTGCCCTACAATCTGCATGAAGGTTTTAACGCTAGGGGAGATATTTGAAGAGAGGGGTCGGGAGGGAGGAAGGGGTGTGAAAGGGCTCCTGTGCGCATGTCACCATCCCTCCAGGAGGAGAGACAGAAGGCAACAACGTTAGGACAGGAAGACAGCCACTACTCTTCACTTTCCTGGACTTTGGACATGGATAGCAAAAGAACCATAAGGAGCAGGATTTTAAGGTAAGGATTTTTTTAAACTGTATAGCGGGGCCAGTATGGGGTTAAAATTTAGTTTGGGGGGTGGACATGCCATTTAATGGATCATGAAACATAAATAATAATATAAACCTCACCTTTAATCTACCATTGACTAGAGTTAATAAAGATGACTAGGTAACCTTACCCTACCCATAATGCCTACCTACCCATAATGCCTAGAGGTTCCAATAGCCCTACAACATTTAAAGGGTGTTCGTATTATTTGGATGGAATTCTATATATGTTCTGGCTTTAGTAAACCTTTTTAGTTCTTGGTTTCTGTCTGTATTTACATAACAAACATAGAATCTCTACGTGAGCCCTGTCTGCTTTACAATCAAACCACAGTTTCTTTGTTTTGTGTTTGGTGAAAGTGAAAGAGAAATAAGACCATGAGCAATGTACTTAGACAAGGATCCTTGTGTTTTTTCAGGCTTTGTGAGAAGTATATGGAGAAGGTACCTTTAAACAGGAAATTATGGTACAAGCTTACCGCTATTTAAATTACCCATCTATCCTGTGCATCGAGCTAATGTCAATTTTATTAAAGGATAATGGGTGGTATTACTGATTTAATTAAAGGCATATATACTGAAAAAAATAGTTTGTTAGAATTTGCCCATTACTGGAAACCATAATTCTTCCCAACTATCACTGTACTGGTCTTTTTGTAGATCTGTCCCCTATTTCTTTAGATATCTTTAAAAACATCTTACATTTTATCTGTCAATCAAATGCCTTATTATCATAAACTATTCTGCTGTGTGCAGTTTTTACTGTAATTAAAATTGTGACAGTTGGTATGTGTGAATTGCATGGTTTGAAATTCCCCTCCCAGTGCTGACCCATAGTGATTACTGAGCATGCTTAACTTTTCAGAAAGTCATGTCAGGTTGCATTAGGAGTTGTTTAAGTGTGGGCAGGAAATATTTAGGCTGAGCAAACCACGTACTGGAAGGCATAAAACAACACAGATGTGGCAAAGTTACCTTTGCAGTTAAGTTGCCGTTTATGGTTTTTCTTTGTCCAATGACACCCTTTTTGCTTTCATTGACAGGAATATGAATGTCTAGAGCAAGAAAACTCATCGCTGAAAAAGGAAATTGGGAAACTGACCGATGAACTGAAACATCTGAGCCAAGTGTTAAAAGACCATGAACAGATATGTCCATATCTCCTCTGCCCCGTGAACTATGTTACAGTATCCAGGATGGCAGATTCTGTCTGCTTGCCGCGATGACATCACATACTTTTTTCCCTCTTAGAGCATAAACACATCGAGAACATTAAAAAAGAACATTGAAGACTTGCCACTACCAGTGGCACTGTGAGGATGGCAGGACCTGGAGCTAAACACCTGTGCACCACCCCCGGGCAAGTGTCCCTTAAGACCATGTGTTTCAATGGTGCCCAGCAAGGATGCCATTGCCATGAAAAGGATTTTCAACCTGCCTCATGGACACATCTCCCCTGGTTACAACAAGAATAAAGATCCACAAAGCTCTAATGGTGTTCATAAATGTTTCACTGGGACTTTTTTCTAACACGATCACTAATGATAATGATGATAAAGATTTTAGGGTAAAGGTCAGTTTGATTTGAATGGTGCCCTTACAGGGGATATTTATATTTTGGGTCTAACATTCCTGGGAATATAATGTGTCTTAGTGCTGCTCGGAATGCAGTAGGCCGTTTGTTCTCCTGCATTTCTCCAACCACCAGATTTATATCTGTTATGAAACATCTTCTAATAAACACTGTGGTATTGGTTCTTTTAATTAGAACAGCAACACTGTGAAAGATTTAGAATTAAAGGAAATGTAACACCCCTGACAAACTTTTTTAGTACATAACCAGGACCCCCATAAAACCCTCTTTCTCCCACCCCCCTGAAAGAAGATGTTTACCTTGAAGTCCCCACAATGCACTGTGTTGCCTCCCTTATGGTTTTGTGAGCATGTGCAGGTGGTTTGTTCACCTGTCGTTACCTTCACACCTATGACATATGGCCAGCACCCGCAAATGTGGCAAGTGGCAGGCAGACTTCGTTGTAACATATCTTCTTCCAGGAACACCGGGGAATAGATTTTGTGGGGTCCGGCTTATTAAGTTTGTCAGGGGGCGAACATTCCCTTTAATTGGTAAGTAAAAAAAATGATATAAAAATAAATTTTGATGATTATATGACAGAGCAGAATATTTATTTACATTAGTATTGGGCATTGTTGTGTTTTATCTTATCTGCAACTTCACCCATAGGCCTTGAAAATTATGTATCTTATGTATTTTTTTTAAAAGAATTTTTAAATAACCAATAAAATTTAAATTCCAAAATGGATTTACTGACCTGTGTCCTTTTAACTTCAGCTGGTCCCAGAACTCCTCAGTGACTTCTGATATCCTTAATGTACAGTACAGGAAACATTATACTTTATTAAGTTCTAGTACATTACACAGCTACATCCTTTGGGAAAGTATTTGCAATTTCTATGTGAGACAATATCACTGGGTTTGTCCTAGATGCCCCATATCCAATAGTGCCAGTCTGGCCAAGCCCCCGCTTACAGTCTGGGACTATTTCTGGACTGACTAATGGGAAGACGCACCACTTGTGGTGCATATCTTGCTATTGACTAAGTTTAGGACTGTGGGAGGAAGTGTGGCTAGACCAGCACTACTAGCCAGACTTTGAAGGAATGGTATGGGGCATCTCTGGCAAACCCAGGGGTGAGGACTTGAGGGTTTAAGTCTTCACCCTAAAGCCCTATTGAGAAGACCAATCAATCCATATTAACAGTTACAGTTGCTTAGGCTATGTGCACACAAGGCGATTTTTCAGCCAAACCGACCAATATTTTCGTATATCGTTTGGGAGGGAAAAATAGCTGGAGTTCCCACTGTCAAAGTGACGATGTCTGGCGAACAGGCGATTGGACGTGCCAGTAAATCACGGCCGATCGTGCAGTCTCATATGGACTAAATGATCGGTCGTGGCAAACTGTCAGCTGTGGCGATTTTCAGTGCAACTGGCAGTTATTCGTCCCGCCAACCGTTCGCTTCTGCTGAACAGTCAATCCGGATGAAAAATTCGCCCATGTGAACCCAGTCTTAGAGTTCCACAATAACTCCTCTGTGAGCAATCCTAATCAGTGCTGATTACTTGTCTCTTTATTGGGTTCAGCTGTGAGCAATCCTAATCAGTGCTGATTACTTGTCTCTTTATTGGAGGCAGCTGTGAGCAATCCTAATCAGTGCTGATTGCTCTTCTCTTTATTGGGGGTCAGCTGTGAGCAATCCTAATCAGTGCTGATTACTCTTCTCTTTATTGGGCTCAGCTGTGAGCAATCCTAATCAGTGCTGATTACTCGTCTCTTTATTGGGTTCAGCTGTGAGCAATCCTAATCAGTGCTGATTACTCTTCTCTTTATTGGAGTCAGCTGTGAGCAATCCTAATCAGTGCTGATTACTTGTCTCTTTATTGGGTTCAGCTGTGAGCAATCCTAATCAGTGCTGATTACTTGTCTCTTTATTGGAGGCAGCTGTGAGCAATCCTAATCAGTGCTGATTGCTCTTCTCTTTATTGGGTTCAGCTGTGAGCAATCCTAATCAGTGCTGATTACTTGTCTCTTTATTGGGGGTCAGCTGTGAGCAATCCTAATAAGTGCTGATTACTTGTCTCTTTATTGGGCTCAGCTGTGAGCAATCCTAATCAGTGCTGATTGCTCTTCTCTTTATTGGGGGTCAGCTGTGAGCAATCCCAATCAGTGCTGATTACTTGTCTCTTTATTGAGCTCAGCTGTGAGCAATCCTAATCAGTGCTGATTACTCGTCTCTTTATTGGGTTCAGCTGTGAGCAATCCTAATCAGTGCTGATTACTCTTCCTCTTTTTGGGCTCAGCTGTGAGCAATCCTAATCAGTGCTGTTACTTGTTCTGCTTTATTGGATTGCATCTATGAGCAATCCTATCAGTGCTGATTACTCGTCTCTTTATTGGAGTCCAGCTGTGAGCAATCCTAATCAGTGCTGATTACTCTTCTCTTTATGGAGTCAGCTGTGAGCAATCCTAATCAGTTCTGATTATCTTGTCTCTTTATTGGGTTCAGCTGTGAGCAATCCTAATCATTGCTGATTACTTCTCTTTATGGGTTCAGCTGTGAGCAATCCTAATCAGTGCTGATTACTTCTCTTATTGGGTTCAGCTGTGAGCAATCCTAATCAGTGCTGATTATCTTACTCTTATTGGGTTCAGCTGTAGCATCCTAATCAGTGCTGATTACTTGTTCTCTTATTGGGTTTCAGCTGTGAGCAATCCTAATCAGTGCTGATTACTTGTCTCTTTATTGGGTTCCGCTGTGAGCAATCCTAACAGTGCTGATTACTTTTCCTTTATTGGGTTCAGCTGTGAGCAATCTAATCAGTGCTGATTACTTGTCTCTTTATTGGGTTCCAGCTGTGAGCAATCCTAATCAGTGCTGATTACTTGTCTCTTCTTATTGGAGTCAGCTGTGGAGCAATCCTAATCAGTGCTGATTACTTCTCTTCTCTTTATTGGGGCTCACGCGTGAGCAATCCTAATCAGTGCTGATTACTTGTTCTCTTTATGGGTTCAGCTGTGAGCATCCTAATCATTGGGATTACTTGTCTCTTTTTGGGTTCAGCTGTGAGCAATCCTATCAGTGCTGATTACTTCTGTCTCTTTATTGGGTTCAGCGTGAGCAATCCTAATCAGTGCTGATTACTTGTCTCTTTATTGGGTCTCAGCTGTGAGCAATCCTAATCAGTGCTGATTACTTGTCTCTTATTGGAGTCAGCTATGAGCAATCCTAATCAGTGCTGATTACTTGTCTCTTTATTGGAGTCAGCTGTGACAAATCCTAACAGTGCTGATTACTTGTCTCTTTATTGGGTCAGTCTGTGAACAATCCTAATCAGTGCTGTTACTTGCCTCTTTATTGGGTTCAGCTGTAGCAATCCTAATCACTGCTGATTACTTGTCTCTTTATTGGGTTCAGCTGATGAGCAATCCTAATCATGCTGATTACTTGCTCTTTATTGGGTTCAGCTGTGAGCAATCCTAATCAGTGCTGATTACCTCTCTCTTTATTGGGTTTCAGCTGTGAGCAATCCTACTAATCTGCTGATTACTTTGTCTCTTTATTGGGTTCGCTGTGAGCAATCCTAATCAGTGCTGTTTTTGTCTCTTTTTGGGGTTAAGCTGTGAGCAATCCTATTCAGTGCTGATTACTTTCTCTTTATGGAGTCAGCTGTGAGCAATCCTAATCAGTGCTGATTACTCTCTCTTTATTGGGTTCAGCTGTGAGCATCCTAATCAGTGCTGATTACTTTCTCTTATTGGGTCAGCAGTGTGAGCAATCCTAATCAGTGCGGATTACTTCTTCTCTTTATTGGGTTCAGCTGTGAGCAATCCTAATCATTGCTGATTACTTGTCTCTTTATGTGTTCAGCTGTGAGCAATCCTAATCAGTGCTGATTACTTGTCTCTTTATTTGGGCTCAGCTGTGAGCAATCCTAATCAGTGCTGATTACTGTCTCTTTATTTATTGGGCTCAGCTGTGAGCAATCCTAATCAGTGCTGATTACTTGTCTCTTTATGGAGTCAGCTGTGAGCAATCCTAATCGTGCTGATTACTTGTCTCTTATATGGGAGTCAGTTGTGAGCAATCCTATCAGTGCTGATTACTTGCCTCTTTATTGGGTTCAGCTGTGAGCAATCCCTAATCAGTGCTGATTACTTTTCTCTTTATTGGGTTCAGCTGAGAGCAATCCTAATCAGTGCTGATTACTTTTCTCTTATTGGGTTCAGCTGGACAAATCCTAATCAGTGCTGCTGATACTTTCCTCTTTAATTGGGTTCAGCTGTGAGCAATCCTAATCGGTGCTGATACTCGTCTCTTTATTGGGCTCAGCGTGTGCAATCCTAATAGTGCCTGATTACTTGTCTCTTTATTGGGGTTCAGCTTGAGCAATCCTAATCAGTGCTGATTATCGTATACTTGTCTCTTTTTGGGTTCATACTGAGAGCAATCCTATCAGTGCTGATTACTTTCTCTTTATTGGAGTCACTGTGACAATCCTAATCAGTGCTGATAACTCTTTCTCTTTATTGGTTCAGCTGTGAGCAATCCCTAATAAGTGCTGATTATGTCCCTTTGTGAAGGTCTCATTCATGCCAGGTCCTGGTATATCTGTTGTATTTCATAGATCAACTGGACTTTGAACTTGTGGAGAAAACGGCTGATGTCCAGACAGGCCCTCTGTACCAAGCAAACTGATCTCAACCCAGAACAGTGGATTAGTTTCCTTGTCGGAACTTGTGCTGAATACCATCCTAATTTCAACAGTACAGAGGATAAGTAGCTGTACGCAAAAACACGGGATGTGCTATGGGATCTCAGTTTCAGTCCATAACCGTCATGGGTAATTGTTGTATTCATACACCCTTGATGAATGGGGAAACGGCTGCAGACGCACGTTCAGCGATGACCGACGGTGGTGACTTGTGTAAACCCCATTCAACAGGTTCTTAGCACATGGTCAGGATCCATCCCCCCTATTGCAACTACATGGAGAGTGCAAGGTACTGTGCAGCCCAGCCACTGGTTTCAGATATTGTTGTACACCTGGGTTAAATCCACCAGAAGGAAGTACAAAGCTTCACAACACCCATTAATTGGTGTGGACGAAGATAATGGAAGTCTTCCCACAACTATACCGAGAGTTCCAAACCAACAAAACTGGCTTCTTGGCCTCTTGGTATAAGGTATAGGAAATGGTAAACTGATGAGTGAGGTTTACAGAAACCAACCACACACGATCAGTATTTGATGTTTGACTCTCCACCACACCCTTAGATCACAAGTTGGGGGTCTCAGAACCCACGCAACACAGAGCCGAGAACTCCCCACTACACACGAGTAGGTCGAAGGCTACAGAAATGAAACATCTCAGAGGAGCCCTTACAACTTGTTGATAATCCAGACCGGGCCTTTGCAAAGAAATAGAAGGAAAGACAAAAGAACACGAATACTACAGAGTGAAGGGGAAAAGCAAGACTGTGAAGACACATGTGTCCATATCGGGCCATATGTAGACAGGGGTTCCGAGAAATTAAGAAGAATTTTCAAAAAACAATCGTATCCCCTGTCCTGCTTAACCAAACAACACACTGAGTGCCAATTGTACACTCCTAAGAACCCAATCCAAAACACAAGAAAAGCCACATCATATTGCACGTGCAGTGCAGTGGAAGAATGCTCTGATTTGTATGGGAAAAAAAGAAAAAAAAAAACCCCCAACACCACCACAAAACTTGCATCAACCACAACAGTCAACCAACAAATTTGGGACCAACCACTGCAAACGTAGGCAGACGAGCCAATTCCTCGGGTCAGGACTCAGCCCTGTATCGGCATCTTAAGGATAAAGGACATAGACCTTTTTGAAGATTGTAATGTTAACATAACTGGGCGAAGGAACTGTGACCTGGTCAAGAAAGGTGTTAGGAGGCCATTAATGTAAAATAAAGAAACCAAGCCTAAATAGAGGTGTGGGGGGGTTTCGACCCCCAACTGTCTGCCATGTACAATGTGTGTTTAAACACCTACTCTGGCGTTTCCTATAACACCCATGATCTTAGGCCATATCTAATCACAACAAACCATTAACACCTGGCTGTGATAATGCTCATTGGGATTTTTCCAGGTACAACAATTGCCACAGATTCCTTGTACAAGTCATTCTGAATTGAAAACCAGTCGATGACTAGCGAAACGTCTTCAGACTACATTTCAAGTCCCATTGACTAATTGAATATCACCAGATTAAGTTGCTGTTAGTCTGTCTCATTATTGGTTCGCTGTGACAATCCTAATCAGTGCTGATTACTTTCTCTTTATTGGGTTCATAGCTGTGAGCAATCCTAATCATGCTGATACTCTTCTCTTATTGGTCAGCTGTGAGCAATCCTAATCAGTGCTGATTACTTGTCTCTTTATTGGTTCAGCTGTGAGCAATCCTAATCAGTGCTGATTACTCTTCTCTTTAGTGGTCACGCTGTGAGCAATACTAATCGTTCGGATTACTCGTCTCTTTACTGGGTTCAGCGTGAGCAATCCTAATCAGGCTGATTACTTGTCTCTTTATTTGGGTTCAGCTGTGAGCAATCCTAATCATGTCTGATACTTGTCTCTTTATGGGCTCAGCTGTGAGCAACCTAATCATGCTGATTACTCGTCTCTTTATTGGATCAGCTGGAGCAATCCTAATCAGTGCTGATTACTTGTCTCTTTATTGGGCTCAGCTTGGCATCTTATCAGTGCTAATTACTCCTTTTCTTTATGGGTTCACTGTGAGCAATCCTAATCGTGCTGATTACTTGTCTCTTATTGGAGTCAGCTGTGAGCAATCGTAATCAGGCTGATTACTCGTCTCTTTATTGGGTGAGCTGTTGAGCATCCTAACATGTCTGATTACTCGCTCTTATTGGGTCAGCTGTGAGCAATCCTAATCGTGCTGATTACTTGTCTCTTTATTGGGCTCCGCTGTGAGCAATCCTAATCAGTGCTGATTACTTGTCTTTTATTGGGCTCATCAGCTGTGAGCAATCCTAATCAGTGCTGATTAACTCGTCTCTTTATTGGGTTCACTGTGAGCAATCCTAATCATGCTGATACTTGTCTCTTTATTGGAGTCAGCTTGAAGCAGACCTAATCATGCTGATTACTTCTCTTTTATTGGATTCATTGTGGAGCAATCCTATCAGTGCTGATTACTTGTCTCTTTATTGGAGTCAACTGTGAGAAATCCTAATCAGTGCTGATGTGGGCTCCCGTCCACTGATTACTTGTCTCTTTAGTGGGTTCAGCTGCTTGAGCAACCTAATCAGTGCTGATTACTTGTCTCTCTTTATTGGGTCAAGCTGTGAGCAATCCTAATCTGCTAATTACTGTCTCTTTATGGAGTCAGCGGTGAGAATCCTAATCAGTGCTGATTACTGTCCTCTATATGGAGTCGCTGTGAGGCAAGTCCTCTATCTTGGAGTCAGCTGTGAGCAATCCTTATCAGTGCTGATTACTTGTCTCTTTAATTGGTCTCAGCTGTGAGCAATCCTAATCATTGCTGATTACTTGTCTCTTTATTGGCAGGCCTGAATCAATCCAATCAGTGCTGATTACTCTTTCTCTTTATTGGGGTCAGCTGTGAGCAACCTAATCAGTGCTGATTACTCGTCTCTTATTGGGCTCAGCTGTGAGCAATCCAATCAGGTGCTGATTACTCTTCTCTTTATTGGGCTCACTGTGAGCAATCCTAATACAGTTGCTGATTACTCGTCACTTATTTGGGCTCAGCTGTGAGCAATCCTAATCAGTGCTGATTGACTCGTTTCCTTATTGGGTTCAGCTTTGAGCATCCTAATCATGTGCTGATTACCTTGTCTCTTTATTGGGTCAGCTGTGAGCAATCCTATCAGTGCTGATTACTACTGTCTCTTATTGGTTCAGCTGTGAGCAAATCCTAATCATGCTGATTATACTCGTCTTCTTTATTGGGCTCATCTGTGAGCAATCCAAAGCCATTCATCCAGGTCATGGTATATCTGTTGTATTCAATTAGATCAACTGGACTTGAAATGGTGAGAAAACGGCTGGGCCAAGACAGCACTCTTACCAGCAGAACTGATCTCAACCCAGAACAGGTGTGTTCCTTGTTGGACTTGTGCCTGAATACCACCTATTTCAAATACAGGGATAAGTTCTATAAGCAAAAACATGGATGTGCTATGGGATCTCCAGTTTCACCTATTGTGGCCAACCTTTACATGGAGGAGGTAGAAACACAGGCGCTTAATACCTTTAAGGGCATAGCACCCAGCCACTGGTTCAGATATGTTGATGACACCTGGGTTAAAATCCACCAGAAGGAAGTACAAGCTTTCACAGAACACATTAATGCGGTGGACCAAAACATTAAATCGGGGGCACCATGGGAGATTTCTTATGGCACCAGAATGTCCAGACCGGCCCTGATCCAGTGTGAATCCCCATTCAATCCTGGGAAAGAGGGACACCAGGTTACAATGTATAATTCATGTTCGAGAGATATATAATAAGGCCAACAAATTATATAACAAGAAATAAAAAAAGGACAGCTAATGTTCATTTGACTAATCCAATCCAAGGGCATTTCCACCCCCCATAGTAACATTTCTTTAAATTGTAGGGCCTACCCTCCCACCCCCACCGCTAAGTTAAAACAGTAAAAATCGATTCCTAACTCTACTTACACCTCCTGGTTCCAGCGTTGCTCTGACCAGCTCCCCTGCCCGCCGGATCTTAGCAGGGGGGGCCAGACAGGCAGCGCGGCTGTGATTGGCTGAGAGGCAGCCAATCACAGCCACAGCTGACAGCAATGGGGAAGATGCTGGCAGCCGTGAGCTGTTCAGGAAAAGATTTTTATACTTTTAACTTAGCGGTTGGGGTGGGGAGGGTTTGCCCTACAATCTGCATGAAGGTTTTAACGCTAGGGAGATATTTGAGAGAGGGGTCGGGAGGGAGGAAGGGTGTGAAAGGGCTCCGTGCGCATGTCACCATCCCTCCAGGAGGAGAGACAGAAGGCAACAACGTTAGGACAGGAAGACAGCCACTACTCTTCACTTTCCTGGATTTGGACATGGATAGCAAAAGAACCAAAGGAGCAGGATTTTAAGGTAAGATTTTTTTAAACTGTAAGCGGGGCAGTATGGGGTTAAAATTTAGTTTGGGGGGTGGACATGCCATTTAATGGATCATGAAACATAAATAATAATATAAACCTCACCTTTAATCTACCATTGACTAGAGTTAATAAAGATGACTAGGTAACTTACCTCCCTACCCATAATGCCACCTACCCATAATGCCTAGAGTTCCAATAGCCCTACAACATTTAAAGGGTGTTCGTATTATTGGATGGATTACTATCTATATTGTTCTGGCTTTAGTAAACCTTTTTAGTTCTGGTTTCTGTCTGTATTTACATAACAAACATAGAATCTCTACGTGAGCCCTGTCTGCTTTACAATCAAACCACAGTTTCTTGTTTTGTGTTTGGTGAAAGTGAAGAGAAATAAGACCATGAGCAATGTACTTAGACAAGGATCCTTGTGTTTTTTCAGGCTTTGTGAGAAGTATATGGAGAAGGTACCTTAAACAGGAAATTATGGTACAATTACCGCTATTTAAATTACCCATCTACTGTGCATCGAGCTAATGTCATTTTATTAAAGGATAATGGGTGGTATTACTGATTTAATTAAAGGCATATATACTGAAAAAAAGTTTGTTAGAATTTGCCCATTACTGGAAACATAATTCTTCCAACTATCACTGTACTGGTCTTTTGTAGATCTGTCCCCTATTTCTTTAGATATCTTAAAAACATCTTACATTTTATCTGTCAATCAATGCCTTATTATCATAACTATTCTGGTGTGCAGTTTTTACTGTAATTAAAATTGTGGACAGTTGGTATGTGTGAATTGCATGGTTTGAAATTCCCCTCCCAGTGCTGACCCATAGTGATACTGAGCATGCTAACTTTTCAGAAAGTCATGTCGGTTGCATTAGGAGTGTTTTAAGTGTGGGCAGGAAATATTTAGGCTGAGCAAACCACGTACTGGAAGGCATAAAACAACACAGATGTGTCAAAGTTACCTTTGCAGTTAAGTTGCCGTTATGGTTTTCTTTGTCCAATGACACCCTTTTTGCTTTCATTGACAGGAATATGAATGTCTAGAGCAAGAAAACTCATCGCTGAAAAAGGAATTGGGAAACTGACCGATGAACTGAAACATCTGAGCCAAAGTGTTAAAAGACCATGAACAGATATGTCCATATCTCCTCTGCCCCGTGAACTATGTTACAGTATCCAGGATGGCAGATTCTGTCTGCTTGCCGCGATGACATCACATCTTTTTTCCCTCTTAGAGCATAAACACATCGAGAACATTAAAAAGAATTGAAGACTTGCCACTACCAGTGGCACTGTGAGGATGGCAGGACCTGGAGCTAAACACCTGTGCACCACCCGGGCAAGTGTCCCTTAAGACCATGTGTTTCAATGGTGCCCAGCAAGGATGCCATTGCCATGAAAAGGATTTTCAACCGCCTCTATGGACACATTCCCTGGTTAAACAAGAATAAAGATCCACAAAGCTCTAATGGTGTTCATAAATGTCACTGGGATTTTTTCTAACACGATCACTAATGATAATGATGATAAAGATTTTAGGGTAAGGTCAGTTTGATTTGAATGGTGCCCTTACAGGGGATATTTATTTTGGGTCTAACATTCCTGGGAATATAGTGTCTTAGTGCTGCTCGGAATGCAGTAGGCCGTTTGTTCTCCTGCATTTCTCCAACCACCAGATTATATCTGTTATGAAACATCTTCTAATAAACACTGTGGTATTGGTTCTTTTAATTAGAACAGCAACACTGTGAAAGATTTAGAATTAAAGGAAATGTAACACCCCTGACAAACTTTTTAGTACATAACCAGGACCCCATAAACCCTCTTTCTCCCACCCCCCTGAAAGAAGATGTTTACCTTGAAGTCCCCACAATGCACGTGTTGCCTCCCTTAGGTTTTGTGAGCATGTGCAGGTGGTTTGTTCACCTGTCGTTACCTTCACACCTATGACATATGGCCAGCACCCGCAAATGTGGCAAGTGGCAGGCAGACTTCGTTGTAACATATCTTCTTCCAGGAACACCGGGGAATAGATTTTGTGGGGTCCGGCTTATTAAGTTTGTCAGGGGGCGAACATTCCCTTTAATTGGTAAGTAAAAAAATGATAAAAATAAATTTTGATGATATATATGACAGAGCAGAATATTTATTTACATTAGTATTGGGCATTGTTGTGTTTTATCTTATCTGCAACTTCACCCATAGGCCTTGAAAATTATGTATCTTATGTATTTTTTTAAAAGAATTTTTAATAACCAATAAATTTAAATTCCAAAATGGATTTACTGACCTGTGTCCTTTTAACTTCAGCTGGTCCAGAAACTCCTCAGTGACTTCTGATATCCTAATGTACAGTACAGGAAACATTACTTATTAGTTCTAGTACATTACACAGCTACATCCTTTGGGAAAGTATTTGCACATTTCTATGTGAGACAATATCACTGGGTTTGTCCTAGATGCCCCATATCCACAATGTGCCAGTCTGGCCAAGCCCCCGCTTACAGTCTGGGACTATTTCTGGACTGACTAATGGGAAGACGACCACTGTGGTGCATATCTTGCTATTGACTAAGTTTGGACTGTGGGAGGAAGTGTGGCTAGACCAGCACTACTAGCCAGACTTTGAAGGAATGGTATGGGGCATCTCTGGCAAACCCAGGGGTGAGGACTTGAGGGTTTAAAGTCTTCACCCTAAAGCCCTATTGAGAAGACCAATCATCCATATAACAGTTACAGTTGCTTAGGCTAGGTGCACACAAGGCGATTTTTCAGCCAAACCGACAATATTTTCGTATATCGTTTGGAGGGAAAAATAGCTGGAGTTCCCACTGTCAAAGTGACGATGTCTGGCGAACAGGCGATTGGACGTGCCAGTAAATCACGGCCGATCGTGCAGTCTCATATGGACTAAATGATCGGTCGTGGCAAACTGTCAGCTGTGGGATTTTTCAGTGCAACTGGCGTTATGTCCCGCCAACCGTTCGCTTCTGCTGAACAGTCAATCCGGATGAAAAATTCGCCCATGTGAACCCAGTCTTAGAGTTCCACATAACTCCTCTGTGAGCAATCCTAATCAGTGCTGATTACTTGTCTCTTTATTGGGTTCAGCTGTGAGCAATCTAATCAGTGCTGATTACTCTTCTCTTTATTGGAGTCAGCTGTGAGCAATCTAATCAGTTGCTGATTACTTGTCTCTTTATTGGGTTCAGCTGTGAGCAATCCTAATCAGTGCTGATTACTCTTCTCTTTATTGGAGTCAGCTGTGAGCAATCCTAATCAGTGCTGATTACTCTTCTCTTTTTGGAGTCAGCTGTGAGCAATCTAATCCAGTGCTGATTACTTGTCTCTTTATTGGAGTCAGCTGTGAGCAATCCTAATCAGTGCTGATTACTTGTCTCTTTATTGGGTTCAGCTGTGAGCAATCCTAATCAGTGCTGATTACTTGTCTCTTTATTGGGTTCAGCTGTGAGCAATCCTAATCAGTGCTGATTACTTGTCTCTTTATTGGGTCAGCTGTGAGCAATCCTAATCAGTGCTGATTACTTGTCTCTTTATTGGGTTCAGCTGTGAGCAATCCTAATCAGTGCTGATCTCTTCTCTTATTGGAGTCAGCTGCGAGCAATCCTAATCAGTGCTGATTACTCGTCTCTTTTTGGGTTCAGCTGTGAGCAATCCTAATCAGTGCTGATATGTTACTTGTCTTTATGGGGTTCAGCTGTGAGCAATCCTAATCAGTGCTGATTACTTGTCTCTTTATGGGTTCAGCTGTGAGCAATCCTAATCAGTGCTGATTACTCTTCCTTTATTGGGTTCAGCTGTGAGCAATCCTAATCAGTGCTGATTACTCTTCTCTTATGGGCTCAGCTGTGAGCATCCTAATCAGTGCTGATTACTTGTCTCATTGGGTTCAGCTATGAGCAATCCTAATCAGTGCTGATTACTCGTCTCTTTATTGGAGTCAGCTGTGAGCAATCCTAATCAGTGCTGATTACTCTTCTCTTTATTGGGCTCAGCTGTGAGCAATCCTAATCAGTGCTGATTATTTGTCTCTTTATTGGGTTCAGCTATGAGCAATCCTAATCAGTGCTGATTACTTGTCTCTTATTGGGTTCAGCTGTGAGCAATCAAATCAGTGCTGATTACTTGACTCTATATTGGGTTCAGCTGTGAGAATCCTAATCAGTGCTGATTACTCTTCTCTTATTGGGTTCAGCTGTAAGCAATCCTATCACTGCTGATTACTTGTTCTCTTTATTGGGTTTCAGCTGTGAGCAATCCTAATCAGTGCTGATTACTTGTCTCTTTATTGGGTTCCGCTGTGAGCAATCCTAATCAGTGCTGATTACTTGTCTCTTTATTGGGTTCAGCTGTGAGCAATTCTAATCAGTGCTGATTACTTTTCTCTTTATTGGGTTCCGCTGTGAGCATCTGAGCAATAACAGTGCTGATTACTTGTCTCTTTATTGGAGTCAGCGTGTGAGCAATCCTAATCAGTGCTGATTAACTCTTCTCTTATTGGGCTCAGCTGTGAGCAATCCTAATCAGTGCTGATTACTTGTCTCTTTATGGGTTCAGCTGTGAGCAATCCTAATCAGTGCTGATTACTTGTCTCTTATTGGGCTCAGCTGTGAGCAATCCTAATCAGTGGCTGATTACTTGTCTCTTTATTGGGTTCAGCTGTGAGCAATCCTAATCAGTGCTGATTACTTGTCTCTTTATTGGGTTCAGCTGTGAGCAATCCTAATCAGTGCTGATTACTTGTCTCTTTATTGGAGTCAGCTGTGAGCAATCCTAATCAGTGCTGATTACTTGTCTCTTTTTGGAGTCAGCTGTGAGCATCCTAATCAGTGCTGATTACTGTTCTTTATTGGAGTCAGTTGTGAACATCCTAATCAGTGCTGATTACTTGCCTCTTATTGGGTTCAGCTGTGAGCAATCCTAATCACTGCTGATTACTTGTCTCTTTATGGGTTCAGCTGAGAGCAATCCTAATCAGTGCTGATTACTTGTCCTCTTATTGGAGTCAGCTGTGAGCAATCCTAATCAGTGCTGATAACTCTTCTCTTTATTGGGTTCAGCTGTGAGCAATCCTAATAAGTGCTGATTACTTGTCTCATTATTGGGTTCGGCTGTGAGCAATCCTAATCAGTGCTGATTTCTTGTCTCTTTATTGGGTTAAGCTGTGAGCAATCCTAATCAGTGCTGATTACTCTTCTCTTTACTGGAGTCAGCTGTGAGCAATCCTAATCAGTGCTGATTACTCTTCTCTTTATTGGGTTCAGCTGTGAGCGATCCTAATCAGTGCTGATTACTCTTCTCTTATTGGGTTCAGCTGTGAGCAATCTAATCAGTGCGGATTACTCGTCTCTTTATTGGGTTCAGCTGTGAGCATCCTAATCAATGCTGATTACTTGTCTCTTTATTGGGTTCAGCTGTGAGCAATCCTAATCAGTGCTGATTACTTGTCTCTTATTGGGCTCAGCTGTGAGCAATCCTAATCAGTGTGATACTCGTCTTTATGGGCTCGCTGTGAGCAATCAATCAGTGCTGATTACTTGTCTCTTTATTGGAGTCAGCTGGAGCAATCCAATCAGTGCTGATTACTTGTCTCTTTATTGGAGTGCTAGTTGTGAGCAATCCTAATCAGTGGCTGATTACTTGGCCTCTTTATTGGGTTCAGCTGTGAGCAAATCCTAATCAGTGCTGATTACTTGTCTCTTATTGGGTAGTGAGGCAATCGAATCATGCTATATGTCTTTTATTGGTTCAGCTGAGAGCAATCCTAATCAGTGCTGATTACTTGTCTCTTTATTGGGTTCAGCTGAGAGCAATCCTAATCAGTGCTGATACTCGTCTCTTTATTGGGTTCAGTGTGAGCAATCCTAATCAGTGCTGATTACTTGTCTCTTTGGGCTCAGCTGTGAGCAATCCTAATCAGTGCTGATTATCATTGTTACCTTGTTCTTATTGGGTATGAGAGCAATCTATCAGTGCTGATTACTTGTCTCTTTATTGGGTACGTGAACAATCCTAATCAGTACTGATAACTCTTCTCTTTATTGGGTTCAGCTGTGAGCAATCCTAATAAGTGCTGATTATGCTTGTGAAGGTTCTCATTCATCCAGGTCATGGTATATCTGTTGTATTCAATTAGATCAACTGGACTTGAATGGTGAGAAAACGGCTGGGCCACGACCGACTCTTACCAGCAGAACTGATCTCAACCCAGACAGTGTGTTCCTGTTGGACTTGTGCCGAATACCACCCTATTTCAAATACAGGGATAAGTTCTATAAGCAAAACAGGAGTGCTATGGGATCTCCAGTTTTCACCTATTGTGGCCAACCTTTACATGGAGGAGGTAGAAACACAGGCGCTTAATACCTTTAAGGGCATAGCACCCAGCCACTGGTTCAGATATGTTGAGACACCTGGGTTAAATCCACCAGAAGGAAGTACAAGCTTTCACAGAACACATTAATGGGGTGGACCAAAACATAACATTCACAAGGGAAGAGGTCAAAACAACACAAACTGGCTTCTTGGACTGCTTGGTATAAGTAAGGAAAATGGTAAACTGGAAGTAGAGGTTTACAGAAAACCAACACAACAGATCAGTATTTGATGTTTGACTCCCACCACCCTTTAGATCACAAGCTGGGGGTATCAGAACCCTGCAACACAGAGCCGAGAAACTCCCACTACACAGAGGCGAAGGCTAAGAAATGAATGAACATCTCAGGGAGCCCTAAAACTTGTGATATCCAGACGGGCCTTGTCAAAAGATAGATAGGAGAAGAAAGAACACGAATACTAACAGTGAAGGGGAAAAGCAAGACTGGAGGAAGAACATGGTCAATCCCATATGTAGAAGGGGTCTCCGAGAATTAAGAAGATTTTCAAAAAACATCGTATCCCTGTCTGCTTTAAACCAAACACACACTGATGCAGCAATTGGTACACTCCGAAGAGCCCAATACCAAAACACAAGAAAGCACAACTCATATATGCAGTGCAGTGCAGGAAGAATGCTCTGATTTGTATTGGGGGAACCAAACAGCAACTGCATCAACGTAGGCCCAGCACAAGAGCCAATTCCTCGGGTCAGGACTCAGCTGTATCTGCATCTTAAGGATAAAGGACTACCTTTGAAGATTGTAATGTTAACATACTGGCGAAGGAAGTGACTGGTTCAAGAGAGGTGTTAGGAGGCCCAATGTAGTGAAAATAAAGAACCAAGCCTAAATAGAGGTTGGGGGGGTTTCGACACCAACTGTCTGCCATGCTCAATGCTGTTTTTAACACCTTACTCTGGGCGTTCCTTAAACACTCTTAGCACTATCTAATCACAAACCCTTAACACCTGGCTGTGATATGCTATTGGGATTTTCCATGGTACACAATTGCCACAGATTCTTGTACAAGTCATTCTGAAGAAAGCCAGTGGATGACTAGCGAAACGTCTTCAGACTACATTTCAAGTCCCAGTTGATCTAATTGAATACAACAGATATAATGCTGATTACTGTCTCATTATTGGGTCGGCTGTGAGCAATCCTAATCAGTGTGTTACTTGTCTCTTTATTGGGTTAAGAGCTGTGAGCAATCCTAATCAGTGCTGATTACTCTTCTCTTATTGGAGTCAGCTGTGAGCAATCTAATCAGTGCTGATTACTTGTCCTCTTTATTGGGTTCGCTGTGAGCAATCCTAATCAGTGCTGATATCTTCTCTTTATTGGGTTCCGCTGTGAGCAATCCTAATCAGTGCGGAACTCGTCTCTTTACTGGTCAGCTGTGAGCAATCCTAATCAGAGCTGATTACTGTCTGTTATTGGGTTCAGCTGTGAGCAATCCTAATCATTGCTGATACTTGTCTCTTATTGGGCTCAGTGAGCATCCTAATCAGTGCTGATTACTCGTCTCTTTATTGAGTCAGACTGTGAGCAATCCTAATCAGTGCTGATACTTTCTCTTTATTGGGCTCAGCTTGTGAGCAATCTTAATCAGTGCTAATATACTCTTTTCTTTATTGGGTTCACTGTGAGAATCCTAATCAGTGCTGATTACTTGTCTTTTATTGGAGTCAGCTGTGAGCAATCGTAATCAGTGCTGATTACTCGTCTCTTTATTGGGATAGCTGTGTAGCAATCCTTAATGGGCTGATTACTCGCTCTTTATTGGGTCAGCTGTGAGCAATCCTAATCAGTGCTGATACTTGTCTCTTTATTGGCTCAGCTGTGAGCAATCCTAATCAGTGCTGATTTACTGTCTCTTATTGGGCTCAGCTGTGAGCAATCCTAATCATGCTGATTACTCGTCTCTTTATTGGGTTCAGCTGTGAGCATCCTAATCATGTGATTACTTGTCTCTTTATTGGAGTCAGCGTGAGCAGACATATCAGCTGATTACATGTCTCTTTTTGGATTCAGCTGGTGAGCAATCCTAATCAGTGCTGATTACTTGTCTCTTTATTGGAGTCAACTGTGAGAAATCCTAATCAGTGCTGATTGTGGGCTCCCGTCACACTGATTACTTGCTCTTTATTGGGTTCAGCTGTGAGCAGACCTAATCAGTGCTGATTACTTGTCTCTTTATTGGGGTCAGCGTGAGCAATCCTAATCATGCTAATCTGTCTCTTTATTGGAGTCAGCGGTGAGAAATCCTAATCAGCTTGTCTGTCGATTACTGTCCATATTGAGTGCTGTGAGCAGTCTCTATATTGGAGTCGCTGTGAGCAATCTTATTCTAGGATTACTTGTCTCTTTATTGGGCTCAGCGGTGAGCAATCCAATCAGTGCTGATTACTTGTCTCTTATTGGAGGCAGCTGAAGCAATCCTAATCAGTGCTGATTACTCTTCTCTTTATGGGGGTCAGCTGTGAGCAATCCTAATCAGTGCTGATTACTCGCCTCTTTATTGGGCTCAGCTGTGAGCAATCCTAATCAGTGCTGATTACTCTTCTCTTTATTGGGCTCAGCTGTGAGCAATCCTAATCATTGCTGATACTCGTCCTTTATTGGGCTCAGCTGTGAGCATCCTAATCAGTGCTGATTGACTCGTTTCGTTTATTGGGTTCAGCTGTGAGCAATCCTAATCAGTGCTGATACTTGTCTCTTTATTGGGGGTCAGCTGTGAGCAATCCTAATCAGTGCTGATTACTCGTCTCTTTATGTTGGTTCAGCTGTGAGAATCCTAATCAGTGCTGATTACTCTCTTCTTTATTGGGCTCAGGTGAGCAATCTAATCAGTGCTGATTACTCGTTTCTGTAGTGGGTTCAGTGGGAGCAATCCTACTCAGTGCTGATTTTTACTCGTCTTTTATGGGTTCAGCTGTGACATCCTAATAAGCCTGCTGTATACTGTATCTTTATTGGCTCAGCGTGTGAGCAATCCTAATCAGTGCTGATTACTTGTTCTTTTTGGGTTTCAGCTGTGAGCACTCCTATCAGTGCTGATTACTTGTCTCTTATTGGGCTCTCAGCTGTTGAGCAATCCTAATCAGTGCTGATTACTTGTCTCTTTATTGGGTTCACTGTGAGAAATCCTAATCAGTGCTGATGACTGCTCTTATTGTGCTCAGCTGTGAGCAATCCTAAATCAGTGCTGATTACTTGTCTCTTTATTGGGTTCAGCTGTGCAATCCTAATCAGTGCTGATTATGTCTCTTTATTGGGTTCTGTGAGCAATCGTAATCAGTGGCTGATTACTGTCTCTTTATTGGGTTATATCAGCTGTGAGCAATCCTAATCAGTGCTTGCTACTTGTCTCTTTATTGGAGGGAGCTGTTAGCAATCCTAATCAGTGCTTGATTACTCTTCTTTATTGGGGTCAGCTGTGAGCAATCCTAATCAGTGCTGATTATCTCTTCTTTATTGGGGGTCAGCTGTGAGGCATCCTAAGTCCGTGCTGATTACTCGTCTCTTTTTGGGTTCAGCGTGTGAGAAATCTAATCAGTGCTGATAATCGTCTCTTTATTCGCTGTGAGCATCATCAGTGCTGATCCTGTTCTAGTTAAGCATGAATCAGCAGTGCTGATGTATTGGTCTCGTATGGGTTAACTTGTGAGCAATCCTAATCAGTTGCTGATTACTCTTCTCTTTATTGGGTTCAGCTGTGAGCAATTCCTAATCAGTGTGATTACTGGAATTATTGGGTTCACCCAGCTGTTGAAGCACATCCTAAGGTCAGTGCTGATTACTGTCTCTTTATTGGGCTCAGTGTGAGCCATCCTAATTCAGTGCTGATTACTGTGTCTCTTTATTGGAAGTGCAGCTGTGCGAGCAATCCTAATCAGTGCTGATACTATGTCTCTTTATTGGGTTCAAGCTGGGGCGCAATCCTAATCAGTGGCTGATTACCTGTCTCTTATTGGGTTAGCTGTGAGCAATTCCGTATAATCAGTGCTGATTTCTTTCGTCTCTTTTGGGTTCAGTGTGCGCAATCCTAAGCATGCTGATTAATGATTCTCTTGATTTGCGAGTCAGCGGTGAGAACCTAACAGTGCTGATTCCGTCTCTGTATTGGGATCAGCTTTGAGCAATCCTAATCAGTGCTGATTACCGTCTCTTATTGGGTTCAGATAGTGAGCAATCCTTCAGTGCTGATTACTGCGTTCATTTCTTTATTTGGGTGCAGACTGTGAGCCAATCCTAAGTCAGTGATGATTAGATGAGTAATTTTCTTTATGGATTCAGTTGTGAGCAATCCTAATCAGTGTGATTACTTGTCTCTTTATTGAGGCTCAGTGTGAGGCCAATCTCTCAGTGTGATTATCGTCTCTTTATTGGGCTCAGCTTTGAAGCAATCCTAATCAGGGATGATTACTCGTCTCTTTATTGGATTCAGCTGTGAGCAATCCTAATCAGTGCTGATTACTTGTCTCTTTATTGGAGTCAACTGTGAGAAATCCTAATCAGTGCTGATTGTGGGCTCCCGTCACACTGATTACTTGTCTCTTTATTGGGTTCAGCTGTGAGCAGACCTAATCAGTGCTGATTACTTGTCTCTTTATTGGGGTCAGCTGTGAGCAATCCTAATCAGTGCTAATTACTTGTCTCTTTATTGGAGTCAGCGGTGAGAAATCCTAATCAGTGCTGATTACTTGTCTCTATATTGGAGTCAGCTGTGAGCAAGTCTCTATATTGGAGTCAGCTGTGAGCAATCCTTATCAGTGCTGATTACTTGTCTCTTTATTGGGCTCAGCTGTGAGCAATCCTAATCAGTGCTGATTACTTGTCTCTTTATTGGAGGCAGCTGTAAGCAATCCTAATCAGTGCTGATTACTCTTCTCTTTATTGGGGGTCAGCTGTGAGCAATCCTAATCAGTGCTGATTACTCGTCTCTTTATTGGGCTCAGCTGTGAGCAATCCTAATCAGTGCTGATTACTCTTCTCGTTTATTGGGTTCCGACTGTGAGCAATCCTAATAAGTGCTGTTACCTTGTCTTATTGGGTTCGCTGTGAGCAATCCTAACAGTCTGATTACTTGTCTCTTATTGGGTTCATCTGGTGACAATCCTAATCATTGCTGATTACTCTTTCTCTTATTGGAGTCAGCTGTGAGCAATCCTAATCAGTGCTGATTACTCTTCCTCTTATTGGGTTTCAGCGTGATGCGAATCCTAATCCAGTTGCTGATTACTCTTCGTCTTTTTGTGTCATGCCTGTGAGCAATTCCTAACTCATTTGCGTGATTACTTTCTATTTAGTGGTGTTCACTGTGAGCAATCCTAATCAGTGCTGATTACTTGTCTCTTTATTGGGTTCAGCTGTGAGCTCCTATCAGTCTGACTTGTCTATGTCGTTCCTAATCTGCTGATTACTTGTCTCCTTTATTGGGCTCAGCTGTGAGCACCTAATCAGTGCTGATTACTCTCTCTTTATATGGGTCAGCTGACAATCCTAATCAGTGCTGATTCCTTGTCTCTTTTGGGTTCAGCCTGTAGGCAATCCTAAAATAATCAGTGCTGATACTTCTCTTTAACTGGGTTTTCAGTCGTGTGAGCAATCCTAATCAGTGCTGATGTACTTGTCTCGTTTTTGGGTTCAGCTGTGGAGCAACTCCTAATCAGTGCTGATTACTTTCTCTTATTGGTTCAGCTGTGAGCAATCCTAACAGTGCTGATTACTTGCTTCTCGTTCTTGGTCGCTGATGAGCAATCCTAAATCAGATGCGGATTAACTTGTCTCGTCTTGGGTTCCAGCTATGAGCAATCCTAATCAGTGCTGATTACCGTCTCTTATTGGGCTCAGCTGGAGACAATCCTAATCAGTGCTGATTACTCTGTCCTCTTTATTGGGTCAGCTGTGAGCATCCATCACTTTATTAACAGTGCTGATTCATTTGTCCTTTATTGGGTTCAGCTATGACGCATCTCAGTGCTGATTACGTTGTCTCTTTATTGGGAGTTCAGCTGTAACAATCCTAATCAGTACTGATGACTCAACAGAGTCTTCTCTTATTGGGGTTCAGCTGTAGCAATCCTAATACATGCTGATTATGCTTGTGAAGGTGCCGCATTCATCCCGGTCATGGTATATCTTGTTGTAATCAATTAGGATCAACTGGACTTGAATGTGAGAAACGGCTGGGCCAAGACCAGCACTCTTACCAAAAAAAACCAGCAGAACTGATCTCACTGTCCAGAACAGTGTGTTCCTTGTTGGACTTGTGCCTGAATACCACCTATTCAAATACCGGGATTAATTCTCTATAAGCAAAAACATTGATGTCTATGGGGATCTCCAGTTTCATTCACCTATTGTGGCCAACCTTTACAGGGGGAGGTAAACACCAGGCGCTAATACCTTTAAGGGCATAGCACCCCAGCCACTGGTTTCAGATAAATGTTGATGACACCTGGGTTGAAAATCCCCAGAAGGCAGTCCAAGCTTCAAACACATTAATGGGGTGGGACCCAAAACAATTAATTTCCCGGGCAGAGGTACCAAACAACAAACTGAAACTACGGCTTTCTTTCTGGACTGCTTGGTAGAATTAAGGAAAATGGTAAACTGGAAGTAGAGGTTTTACAGAAAACCACCACACACAGATCAGTATTGATGTTTGACTCTCCCAACCACCCTTTAGATCACAAAAGCTGGGGGTCATCAGAACCCTGCACACAGAGCCGAAACCTCCCACTATCACAGAGCGAATGCAAAGAAATGGAACCTCAGAGGGAGCCCTTAAAACTTGTGATATCCAGACTGGTCCTTTGGTCAAAGAAGTAGAGGAAGAAAGAACACGAATTACTAACAGTGAAGGGAAAAGCAAGACTGGAGGAAGAACATGGTCATCCCAATGTAGGTGCAGGTCTCCGAGAAAATAAAAGATTTTCAAGAAAACATCGTATCCCTGTCTGCTTTAAAACCAAAACAACACACTGAGGCAGCAAATTGGTACAAACTCCGAAAGACCCAATACCAACACAAGAAAAAACCTCATATAATGGGCAGTGCAGTGCAGTGAAGAATGCTCTGATTTGTATGTGGGGGAACCAACAGCACTGCATCAACGTATGTCCCCAGCACAAATAGCCAATTCCTCGGGTCAGGACTCAGCCGTGTTCTGCATCTTAAGGATAAAGGACCTAACCTTTGAAGATTGTAATGTTACAACATACTGTGGCGAAGGAATGACTGGTTCAAGAGAGGTGTTAACGGAGCCCCAATTTTACATGTGAAAAATAACGAACCAACCTAAATAGAGGTTGGGGGGTTTCGACACCAACTGTCTGCCATGGTACAATGCTGTTTTAACACCTACTCTGGCGTTCCTTAACACCTCTTATCCCTATCTAATCACACCCTTAACACCTGCTGTGATTGCTATTGGGATTTTCCAGGTACACAATTGCCACAATTCTTGTACAAGTCATTCTGAATTGAGAAAGCCAGCGGATGACTAGCGAAACGTCTTCAGACCTACATTTCAAGTCCCAGTTGATCTAATTGAATACAACAGATATAATGCTGATTACTTGTCTCATTATTGGGTTCGCTGTGAGCAATCCTAATCAGTGCTGATTACTTGTCTCTTTATTGGGTTCAGAGTGTGAGCAATCCTAATCAGTGCTGATTACTCTTCTCTTTATTGGTCAGCTGTGAGCAATCCTAATCAGTGCTGATTACTTGTCTCTTTATTGGGTTCAGCTGTGAGCAATCCTAATCAGTGCTGATTACTCTCTCTTTATTGGGTTCAGCTGTGACAATCTAATCAGTGCTGATTACTCGTCTCTTTACTGGGTTCAGCTGTGGACAATCCTAATCAGTGCTGATTACTTGTCTCTTATTGGGTTCAGCTTTGAGCAATCCTAATCATTGCTGATACTTGTCTCTTATTGGGCTCATCTGTGAGCAATCCTAATCAGTGCTGATTACTCGTCTCTTTATTGGAGTCAGCTGTGAGCAATCCTAATCAGTGCTGATTACTTTTCCTTTATTGGGCTCAGCTGTGAGCAATCTAATCAGTGCTATTACTCTTTCTTTATTGGGTTCAGCTGTGAGCAATCCAATCAGTGCTGATTCCTTGTCTCTTTATTGGAGTCAGCTGTAGCAATCTAATCAGTGCTGATTACTCGTCTCTTTATGGGAGCTGTGAGCAATCCTATCATGCTGATTACTCGTCTCTTTATTGGGTTCAGCTGTGAGCAATCCTAACAGTGCTGATTACTTGTCTCTTTATTGGGCTCAGCTGTGAGCAATCCTAATCAGTGCTGATTACTTGTCTCTTATTGGGCTCAGCTGTGAGCAATCCTAATCAGTGCTGATTACTCGCTCTTTATTGGGTTCAGCTGTGAGCAATCCTAATCAGTGCGGATTACTTGTCTCTTTATTGGAGTCAGCTGTGAGCAACCTATCAGTGTCTGATTACTGTCTCTTTATTGGATTCAGCTGTGAGCAATCCTAATCAGTGCTGATTTACTTGTCTCTTTATTGGAGTCAGCTGTGAGAAATCCTAATCAGTGCTGATGTGCTGAATATTACTTGTCTCTTTATTGGGTTCAGCTGGAGCAATCCTAATCATGGCTGATTACTTGTCTCTTTATTGGGTGTCAGCTGTGAGCAATCCTAATCATGCTAATTACTTGTCTCTTTATTGGAGTCAGCGGTGAGAATCCTAATCAGTGCTGATTTACTTGTCTCTATTTGGAGTCGCTGTGGAGCAGTCTCTATTTGGAGTCGCTGTGAGCAATCCTCGTGCTGTTACTTGTCTCTTTATTGGGCTCAGCTGGGAGCAATCCTAATCAGGGCTGATTACTTGTCTCTTTATTGGAGCAGCTGTAAGCAATCCAATCAGTGCTGATTACTCTTCTCTTTATTGGGGTCAGCTGTGAGCAATCCTAATCAGTGCTGATTATCGTCTCTTATTGGGTCTCAGCTGTGAGCAATCCTAATCAGTGCTGATTACTCTTCTCTTTATTGGGCTCAGCTGTGAGCAATCCAATCAGTTGCTGATTACTCTGTCCTTTTTGGGCTCAGCTGTGAGCAATCCTAATCAGTGCTGATTACTCTCGTTTCTTATTGGGTTCAGCTGTGAGCAATCCTAATCAGTGCTGATTACTTGTCTCTTTATTGGGGTCACTGTGAGCAATCCTAATCAGTGCTGATTACTCGTCTCTTTATGTGGTTCAGCTGTGAGCAATCCTAATCAGTGCTGATTACTCTCCTCTTTATTGGGCTCAGCTGTGAGCAATCCTAATCAGTGCTGATTACTAGTTTCTTTATTGGGTTCAGCTGTGAGCAATCCCTAATCAGTGCTGATTTTTACTCGTCTCTTATTGGGTTCAGCTGTGACAATCCTAATCAGTGCTGATACTGTCTCTTATTGGCTCAGCTGTGAGCAATCCTAACAGTGTGATTCTTGTCTCTTTTATTGGTCAGCGGTGAGCAATCCTAATCAGTGCTGATTACTTGTCTCTTTATTGGGTTCAGCTGTGAGCAATCCTAATCAGTGCTGATTACTTGTCTCTTTATTGGGTTCAACTGTGAGCAATCCTAATCAGTGCTGATTACTCTTCTCTTTATTGGGTTCAGCTGTGAGCAATCCTAATCAGTGCTGATTACTTGTCTCATTATTGGGTTCAGCTGTGAGCAATCCTAATCAGTGCTGATTACTCGTCTCTTTATTGGGGTCAGCTGTGAGCAATCCTAATCAGTGCTGATTACTTGTCTCTTTATTGGGGTCAGCTGTGAGCAATCCTAATCAGTGCTGATTACTTGTCTCTTTATTGGGTTCAACTGTGAGCAATCCTAATCAGTGCTGATTACTTGTCTCTTTATTGGGTTCAGCTGTGAGCAGACCCAATAAGACTTGATTACCTGTCTTGATTCCCTGTGTCACAGGTGCAGGTTTTAAACACAGCACACACAGACACTCACAGGTTTCTACTTATACTTACCCCTGGCCAGTCTAACTCAAGGTTACATGGCCAACAATGATAAAATAAAAAATTCTTCACACATACACAGTCAGTGGTAACTTGCCATATTCTTGTAGGGGCAAACTTCCAAAGTCTTCTACCTTTAGACTTGCATAATATCAGAAAAAATAGATACTGTATACAGACTTCTGAAGTGTTTTACGTTTATTGTGTGAAACACATACACAACTTTACAAGTAGCCACTTCTGCTTGTGTTTTGCACATCTTCCTGATTATTCAGCAAAGGATAAAATTAATCAGAAAATCTTTCCTATTTTACAGTAATTAAAACTACAAGTGATGATTATAAATAAAAATCAATGATTTTAAATCAATGATTTTAAATCACTATCAATGATTTCTTCTAGAATCTTGCTTTCATGTATAAGGAAATGTATTTCTCCTCCCCCATCAAACCGCACTGATAAAAGTGTTTTTTATATTTACATATAAAGTTTTATATAATCTTATATAATAGTATTATTATTGAAATCCATACTACACAGCCAGCCCAGCATTGCTTATAGTTTAGGTTACAAATACAATCAGAGATCAGGATTTTTTAATAAGAGATGCAAAATGTAACCTCAACCAATCAGATGACCCCTTTACTGGTCTACTACCGTTAGAAAACATTTGCTAACATCTGATTGCCTGCTGCAGATAAAGAACAGTTCTATGGGGCTTATTTAAATAGAGGTGTACACATGTGCCTATGTTTAGAATCAGCAGGAACAATCAGATGACAACAGATGTTTTCTAACTGTAGTAGACCAGCGTAAAATCTGTGTTTTTAAGGGCATGTCCTTCCAGAAAATAAGTAATCATATTTAGCTTAATTACCCCCCAAATGTGGACTTTTGTTTACGAGCGTGCTGAAGCAAAGCGCTTGTAACCGGCTCTTCTGGGAACGGACTGTTAGCCATTGGTCGTGGCATCACCGTGTTGTTTTTTTTTTGGGTGTACATGCCTTTTCACCCCACACTTACCTGATAATGGATTGTATTCCTAATTATTAATTAAAGGACAACTCCACCCTCATAAAAAGATATTTTAGAAAGAATGGCTTCTTTAAAATATGTTGATGTATCATAGTTTGTCCTATGAATTCATTACTGTATGCCTGCTATGCTTCTGGATGCCTCATGGAAACTGAGCAATTTAGAAACCTGTACTGAGCCTGTACTGAGCCTGGGCATGCTCAGAAGAGGCAGGCAGGGGATTAACATTCAGTCATTGGCTGTGATGTCAACTGTCAAATCCACAACTGACAGTTGCTAACTGGAAGAACCAGGAAGCATAAACAGGGGAAACAGGACATTGTACAGGATTTCAGGTTGGACTTATATATTTCAGATTTCAAACTATCACTGTTTAGGGTTTTGGGGGGTGATTTACCTGTATGTAAGTTTTCATTTTGGGGCTGGACTTGCCCTTTAATGTATTATTAATACAATCTTTCACTACACAAAGCCCTCCTCCTTTTACTTCTAGTTTTAATTGATGAATTACATTGAGCATGATGAGCTCAACAAGCTACGGGAGGGGGCTGTAACCCCATTCCTCTCTGTGCAACTTTAATTGGGTTACATAGAATAACAAGAGATATATTTAAATCAGAATTGTTCTGGCCTGAAAGTCAGTGTTGTAGGGTGTGTTTCACTTTAAAGGGCATGTACAACTCCAGCACTAAAATCAATATTTACCTTCAACAACCCTCTAACCCCAAAATCATAATAAGTACTTAAATCCCCATGATCTCTGAAATTCCTTATACTTTTACTTTCTGCTGGCAATGGTCTCCTTGGTTCTCACCTACTCTGCATGCTAAATGAGTTCTTACTGAGCTCTTGCAGCCACAGAAGAGGTGTGCCAGTATGCAGGTGTAAGTTAAGTCATTGGGTGTGAGGAAGCAGGCACAAGGGGAAGACCACAGAGGAGAGAAGTATAGATTGGGAAGGTAAGTACAGATTTTAGTGCAGGGGTGTACATGCCCCTTATATCACTTGGATGTTCTAAGCCTACCTTGCTTCTGCAATCTTCTTTTTCTCCTTCTTCTTCAGAGACAAGAAATTCTGTACAGACTTGCAGATAAATACATACATTGTCTAAGGAGCTTGTGGAAGCTTACCATGTTACCCAAAATCTTCCCATTGCCTTTAATGGATGCATTCCTCAAACATGAACATTCTGGGGTTTAATTTTTTCACTTTCGTAATAAGATGCACCTTGGCCCAATTCTAAACTTACTGCACACTTTGTCTCTGCAGGGGCGTTCCTAGAACCTTTGCCCCCTGAAACCAATTTTTAAAGCCGCTCGGGTGGGGCTTCTGGAGGTTGGCATGGTTTGCGGTGTGGTAGGTGTGGTGGGATGACTAACACTGGCTGGAAAACTGGTAAATAGAATTGCCCACAGACTGGTAAATATAAGATGTGACCACAACACAGACTGGTAAATATACCAGTCTGGTATATACAAACACAATCATCATGGAATTCTATGACCTGTATAAAAGCATCATCATTATCTTTCAGCCTTGTATTTTTATATGGCCATGGGACTCCTCAATGGGCAACCATGTGTTTAGTGTGTTCTGTGCCATATAATTGTGTGCAGCAGTGTGCTCAGTGCCATAGTGCCATAATTCCTGATTTGAGAACCCAAACAAAATGTTGTGAACTGAACAAAATGTTTTGAACTGAACAAAATGCTGTAAACTGAATAAAATGTTGTGAACTAAACAAAACACTGAACACACTGCTGCACACAATTCTATGGTACATAACTTACTGAACACACTGCTGCAAATAATTCTATGGCACTGAGCCCACTGCTGCACACAATTCTATAGCACTGAGCCCACTGCTGCACACAATCATATGGCACAGAACACACTGAGCACACTGCTGCACACAATTCTATAGCACAGAACTCACTGAACACACTGCTGCACATTTCTATGACACATAACTCACTGAACACACTGTGCACACAATTTTATGGCACAGAACAAACTAAGCACACTGCTGCACACAATTCTATGGTACGGAACTCACTGAACAAACTGCTGCACACAATTCTATGGTACATAACTTACTGAACACACTTCTGTAAACAATTCTACGGCACTGAACACACTGCTGCACACAATTCTATGGCACAGAAGACACTGAGCACACTGTTGCAAACAATTCTATGGTACAGAACCCACTGAACACACTGCACACAATTCTATGGCACTGAGCACACTGCTGCACACAATTATATAGCATAGAACACACTGTACACACAATTATATGGCACAGAACACACTAAACACACTTGCACACAATTCTATGGTATAGAACACACTGAACACACTGTGTACACAATTCTATGGCACTGAGCACACTGCCGCACACAATTATATGGCACAAATATAAAAACACTGAACACACTGCTG